>JAQGAT010000099.1:0-60944 GCA_034687845.1 Pantelozetes paolii | reverse complement strand
TATATATAAATAAATAATAAATTGAATTCAAATTCAATTAAAATATATTTTTTTAATATTTATTTATAAAGTGTTAAAAAATTTTGATTAAAATATGTTTTTAGATATTTTGTAGCACTTTCTGTTTAAACGAGGTAAATTTAAAATACTTTTATTAATTTTTTATATATCCTGAATCATTCATCCCCTGAATCCCTGTCCAGTTTAGTGCTTTTTAATTGCAATATTAGAGAGAAATTAATTTTTTATTGAATAAAAAGCGATTTTTATTCAAAGCATTACATTTTCAATCATTTTTAAGAAAGATTTAATTTATTTTTGATTTTTATTACAATTTTATCAAAAAATGGTTTTTTATCTCAAAGATAGGAATTAGAGATAAAAATTGGCAAAACGTTTCAAATTTTATTAAAAATTTTAATTAATAATTATTTTAAAACTTTTATTCAATTAAATACAATAAATAATTTTAATTTTAGTAATAGTGATGATTTTAATTGTCTTGCTCAATTATGTTTAGGTATAAAATTGGAATAAAACATACTAACTTATCTAAATGTAATTTTAAAGAATTATCCTTGATTATTCAAAAGTTATCATTTGAATAAATTAATTGCAAAGTTCATCGATAAGTTTGGATAAGTTTTGATGGGTTTATAAGCTATTAAATGAAAACCACTTATCGATGAACTCGAAGTGATTTTTTAAAAATCATTTCAAGTCTAGAAATATCTGTTATTTTTTGGCAAATATTCATTAAATCATAAATATTTACACATTTTTGTGATTTTGATAAAAAAAGGAAAGATTTTATGATTTACTCAACTCTTTGACAAAAAAAAATCAAAGAAATGTAAACTCATATAAAAATTATTTAGTTTTCAATACTTTACTTCAATTTCTTAAACAAGTGAATAGTTGTTTGAGATAAGTTCCAAATGATCCTTGGTCAAATAATTTGCTGAATGCATGGACTTCTAAGCAATGAATGTTTACTTGTGTTGAAAAGGCGTTAAAATAATTATAAATATTTTTAATATAAAATCCAAACAAAAATATCTTTTATTTGTTTCTCTAATAAATGATTGAATTTAACACTTGTTTAGAGTATTATTGGATTTGTAATCAAATTGTAATAATATTTAATCAAAAATACTGTTTATATTTGTATTTGTATTCAAAAGTCTGAATAAATATTTAATCACTTTTTTTATTCAATTGTTTTTCTTGCAAACACTTCCTCACAATTGAATCGCATTTCTTCAGAAATATTAGGCCAACGATTCGGAACCAACCCATTGTCAGTACCTGAAGAATGGCTTCAGTGGTGGATGTGATTGGACTCATACCACAACATAGTGTCCGAATCATCCAACTCTCAAACCCAACAGTTGAGTGACATTTCCCGGACTTTAAATAAAATAAACATTTCTTTAAACAAAACACAATGAATGCAAATATACTGTTATAATACCAGTGCGTCGGTCAGCGTGTGTTTGGCCACCACTTCGGGCGAATAAAGGCCCGCAGTATCTGATATTAGTTTAGTTTCAATTGGCTATCAATTTGTGATAAAACTATTAAATATTTAAACTAAAACACAAAGCAATCCATACTTTAGTGATTTGCTCGACAGCGAACCCGGGAGTGTCGGTGTCGGGAGGGTATGAAACACAGACACTAATGCCGTATGACTTCAACTAAAGAAAAATTAAATTAATGTTTAAATCAATTCATTGTATGTTTAGACCAATGAATACCTCCATTGCCAGCACTTGTGCCAAACCATTGACCGCAAACTTTGAGGGAGAATACGCCCCAAAGCCATACAAACCAAAGATACCGGCAATCGATGAGAAGAGGATAATATGGCCGCCATTTGCCGAAGACTTCATCGATGGTAGGGAAGCCTTAACCACATTAACGGTTCCCAAATAATTAATGTCAATCATTCTCTTGAACTCTTGAATCGGTGTTTCGTCAAACCTATGACTGACTGAAGTGCCGGCACAACAGACCAACACATCAATTGGTCCGCAAATGGCTTCCGCTTCGGTCACTGTCCTCTCGATGTCGTAATAATCAGAGCAAACGTCTAAAGAAAATGTTAAGACTTTTTGTTTCAAATCATTTGAACACTTCTTAAGGAAAGCCATTTGTGTTGTCTCCAAGTCTTCAGCATTTCGTGCAATCACTGACACATTGGCGCCGCACTCGACGGCCAGTAATCCCATTGAATAACCGATTCCTTTGGTTCCGCCGGTAATGAAGACATGCTTTCCCTTCAAATCAATTGACTTTTTAGACGAAAAGTATTTATAAATAATAACTGAAATAATAATCAATAATAACAACAAATAAAACCACATTTTGTTTGCTTTTAAATCAAAACCAAAACAAAACTGAATTCAAATCAAAATAAACACAAAATTGATTGAAAACACGGTTTTTATGACTCAATGACAACATTGACAGCAACTCTGCGTCACATAAGACGTCACAAATTGTTTGTTTCCGATTAAACTACAGAATATCCAGAATATATGACCAGAATTACCAACTTTGGTAATACACCTGTACCTATAGGTCCTATACCAAGGTTACATCTCATTATCCGCCACTTCACTCAAATAATTGTTTGTTTTTATGATTTTTAATTTACTTTTTATTGAAAATAACTTTCTTTTTGTTAATTTGTCTCAAATATAAAACATTAATAATGAGTCCAACGGAGAGTATAATCACTTTGTCTTCAGATGGAAGTGATTGAGGAATAGATATACGGATGAAATGGTCTTCAATTGAAGACTGTTTTGACGATATATTTGTAAAAAATTTCATAATATTTCCTATTTTCTCGTTATTAACACAAATATCAAACTCATGTTTGACAGCAGTAGTGGACAGTCGTTTGATTGTAAACTTGTATTCATTAGTGTTTGGATCAAACACTAAGAACTCAATGTCATTGCCTTTGGACTCAATTTGATTGCATTGTACTCTTCGTCTGCTGTCGGCGAAGATAATGTCTATTCTGTGCAATGAAAAGCAATTTTTATAACGTTTTTTAACACTAATTATATGACGACTGAATTGATCGACAATTCTTAGACTAAATGCCAGACATTTACCAATTGATCGGTTGTTAGCACTTCCGGCGTAAAACACTTTCTGGAAGTTTTCATTCCTTATTGTAAAGCAATTGTTTGTTGTCTTCGACGGTCTGTCAAACAGGTTGTCAAACACATCAATGCTGTCGAAGACATTCAATATTCTCAGTGTCTCTAAAATGTCTAAATTTCTTGGAATTAAGTTCATCTGTCGTGAAGTGAATGACATCCAAGTCTTCAAATTCTTTGACAACAAATAGTCTTCAATTGATTTCAATTTTAGTGAATCTGAAGTAAATTTAGGATAAATTAGATTTGAGTTATCTTTTTCTTGATTCAAATCATTTTGTTTTGAATTATTTGCCATTTTTTTATAATTGACTAAAGATTTACACAATTTATGCAAATATTTATTACAAATGAATTACAAAATGAATTTTAAATTAAATCCGTTATTCAAAACGAGTTTTATTTTTCATTATTAAAGCATTATTTGAAAAATTATAAAAAACTGATAATAAAATACAAAACAATGAAAATCTCTTAAATTTCTTCCTTTCGTTAAACTTTTGTAGAGAAAGACATTTTAAATACAAATAATATTTCAATGAATAATATTAGTGTCCTTTAACGTTCAGGTGGAGAGTATGGCTCTGGCCATGGCTTTAACCGCTGCAAAGGTTTCTCTGCCGACGGGTATTATTTCACTTCTGGGTAAAAGAAATCCATTCTTTCCTAAGTCTCTCATTTCAAGACAATAAACGTATGGTATTTGTGCGAAACCGTGTGCCCAGTCTTCACATTATATGAGATTATATAACAAAATATAGCAAATATACTGAACCTCACCGTCAGATCCTTGTGCGATGTCTAAAAGGATATTGATTTATATATTCAGTTAAAAATTACAAAATACTGTTTGAATACTAACACATGATTTGTGCGGGACTTCCGACCGTATATGTGGTATTGAATAATGTATTCAGAGCTTTGTGTCCAATATCTGCAACACGTTTCTGAAATTTTAATCAATTTCTCTGCTATTAAAACATTTCAAAGGTTTGAAAGAATTGATATAAAATATAACTGGAATTCAATTACCAGTTCCACAACATTTGGTGAATCATCTTTAGTCCAACCCTTTGTTAGTAATAGAAATTTGTTTTAACTTTTATAGATAACTAAAACAATATACAAACCCATGGGTAGAGGAAGTACTGTCCGTAAGCGTGTAATGTTATATACATTTTGATTCGGAGTCTATTCTTTAGAATCAGTTTTGAAACGGCTTTGGATTCCGGTTCTGAGAATGCATTTGGCCCGGCGTATATGCTTGAACAGGGAGAATGACTTGAACCTTCTCCTCCCCAATGGAAATCATAGTTACGGTTGAGGTCAGTGCCCCTGCAGTCGGTGCCATCAAATTTTGCCCTATTTTTTCGCCACATTCTGTCCTTTTTGGTCATAGAATAAATGAATACTTAATAATGTTTGCAACAAATACTGAATTCAAACCACTGTATGTGTGAACTCATATCCGTCGGGATTAACGACAGGCACAATCAAAAAGTCAAATTTCTTTAACAGATGTTTAATGAATGAATTGCCACTTCTGTAGCCCTTTATCAGTCTCTCAATTATATAACAAGCTGTTGAAACGGCCGCCCATTCCCTGGCATGCATTCCTCCGTCGATATATATCACTGGTTTAGTAATAGATCTCTGGTTTGTCCCAATTTTGATGCAAAATATATCCCTTCCCTCAACTGATTTACCGATTGATTCAATTGAAGTCAAATTCATATTTTCTTTATTCACTTTTCTTAAAAAACTTTTGATTTTTGTGTAATCCTTGAAATCGTTGAAAAATGAATCAACAGTTACGAGTGAATTGTATGATTCAATAGCATCCAATTGTTTGTCCTTGATCATTTTCCTATATATTATCAATTATTAAAGTTTAAACAATTAACAAGTCTTTCCATACCTTCCGATGTCTTGAATCAAAATAAAGCCATTTATACCGAAATAAAACAACTTATTCTCAAACTCTTCAGCAAAAGGAGGACTGATTTGAATGTCAACGGCTTTCCCCAAACGTGTCGGCGATAACCAGAACTCAACCTAAAAGTCAAATGAATTTAAAATTGATGTAAAAATTAGTTCACAAAACTCAATAACAGAATAATATTAACAAGTTCATTTTATATTAATATAAATGTTAATTATTTTTACAAAGTTTTGATAAATAAATTGAAATAACATTTGGATTGTAGTGTAAAGACAATAAATAATTCATTTGTTGGTTATTCTCCGGGAAGACCCGGATAACATAAGTCCCGGAATAATCAATTTGATCTGATATTTGATGTTTTCTTTGTCGGACACGACTTTCATTTGACAAATGAATTAAACAAAAGTAAATGAAACAAAAAATACTGAATTTGAATCCCATTTTGTGATTCATTTTAATTCCAGTTTTGAATTACATTTCATTATAACTAATATTTTATTAATATTTATATGTTTTTCAAATATTTTTGAAATTATTATATCTTTGTTTAAATTATTGAAATTGTTTTAACCTGTGGTCGATATAAAGTAAAATATCGTGAGATCTGAATATATGATAAACTTTTTACAGTAGAGTTTGAAAGATTCTGGAACTTTCATGACATTTTTGCGATTGGGTGGGAAAGGTATGTTTGATATTAAGTAATAATTACAAATATGTGATACAGGTACTCTAATTATTTATGAGTTGAACACGACTTTCATTTCAATTCATTAAAAACATTTCATTTAAAACTGTTTTCAAGTTTTTCTTTGATATTTTGTTTTCATATATTATTTGTCAGAAAATAAGTTCACAAATGATTTTCAATTAAGTTTTTATTGATTTTTGCATTCATTTAAAAAAATTGAAAAAATAGACTAAATTTGAGATTAAATGAGACAATAATTGTAAACACTTGTAAACTTAAATGACTATATGACTACTGTATATGACCATGGCACTATTGAGGTTAGTTCTCTCCTCTGCCGATATTGTAACTGAAATCCCATCAGAACATTGAGAGAGCGATTGATTTAGTGCTCATAACAGTGATATTCCAGTGCTTGTCATAAATATTGATATTTTGAAAGCAATTGATAAAAATATAAATAAATTGAAAACACATTTCATTTGAAAAACTATTTATTATTTAAATGAAAATAAATTCAATTTTGAATAATTGATGCATAGATTCAGAGATTGTACTCAAAATGTACTCAAAAAACATAATTTGAAACAAAATTACATAAAATAATATTTAAATACATTTTAATTGTAATTGAAATTCAAATTTCATTTAATAATTGATTTTTCAATGATTTTTGTCTTTGTTTTGAAAATAATTTGAATTCAGATATCGTTTCAATTGATTATAACATGAGTTCATTCATTGAGGATTCAAAACAACGTTTGAGTTCATTGAAGGAAACGATGAGAATATTTTGTTCATCTCTTGACACCAAACAAATCCTTTCATGAGATCCGACGTCCAGTTTGTTAAGGTTGGACACAATGTGTCCCAAATCAAGCCACGGACGCCCGTCCTCTATCAGCTGATGGAAAAGATAATCTCTAAACAGTTTAAGCAAATATCGATCACCAGTTTCAGACCAATTCGGGTCCAACTGAAGCTCTGGCCTCTCGTTGATTGACCCGAGTTTGACCAGAAGTCTCACAAGTCTTCCGTTGTCTAACTCTTTAGATAAGTCGTCGATGAGTTGGTCTTCTTTGTGGTAGAGTGAGTCCAACTGTGTATAGAACCTTGCACCAATCATTGGCATTATATCATTGATTGTATGGTTTGTCCCGGAGTTTGGTTTATAAGACAATAAGTAAAATATCAAAGAACGCAAGTCTTGAGAATATGATCGAGAGATCAGCTCCAGAGAGGTCTGCCAATTGTCGCGCTGTGCGGCCGACGAGAGTTGGTTTGTGGCCAACACTAGACATAGTTTGCCGAACGCCAGGAGGTCTTCCTGTTGGAAGAGTTGGACCAAACTTTTGGGATTACTTGAGTTCATGAATGAATCAGTTGTCAGGACATCGAAAACTCCACAACCACTCAGTCGTAAGCGCGGGTAGTCTTGAGAATTAGCACCTGTACTACAATTACCTGAAGTTATGATGATTTTTGTCGGATCTAATGCTCGACACGAAAGACCCGAAGAATGAATGGCTCGTAAAGCAGACGATATCTGAATAATGAAATTCCAAATCAGTTGTTCCGGAAGTAGTTTCCGCTGACTTTGCTGTTGACTGTATGGACGCGAAGACGTCGAATAGCCGTTCATTGATGTCGAAGAGCTGGAAGTGTTGGACGAGAAGTACTGATTCATAAGAGTGTTGGCCAACGAGTGGTAGTCATAGACAAAGATAAGTGAGTTATCGCCAAATGCTTTAGTAGTGAAGACTTGTTTCAATTGAATGACATTAGAGTTCTCTAACTTCTTCCACATATCAATGGATGCTATCATTGCCTTCGCGTTTGAAGAGTTTGGTTGGAAGTTATGGAGACGTCTTAAGCAAAACAATTGTCCGGTTTTGCTGTTCGTCGCCCTCAAGACAGTAGTCATCAGACCATTGAATGTTGTCGACAGACCGCCGATCGGGGCCTCCAATGGCATCAACTCGTGGTATATGTCCACCACTTGCGGCAAATCCAAGAACTCGTTTGAAGCCATCTCTTGAGAAACCGATAACTTTTGAATCAATTCTTGTTTTAAACTATTGTTTATGAAATAGTTTGCAACCAATTGTTGTGTCGTTTGCTGTTGTTGTCCACCAATTGAAGAACTGTTAGACATATGAGTATTAGAAGCACTGATAGGTCTTCTGTTGGGACGACTGGGTTGTGAATCAATGGTCAGAGCATTCATTTGTGACGGAAGTGGAAGTGTTGTGTCGTTTCCGTAATAAGTGTTTCCATTGTTTTGATGAATAAATGATTGAAGTCTTGGTTCTGTCGACACGTGAGTGGAATCAGTGCTTTGAATCGGAGGAGGAATGGCTTGACTTGAAGACAATGAAGACAATGAAGGGTTGATTGGATTTCTTAGTGAATGGTTTTGATTGTTGTTGTGATGACTACTGTTGTGCCAGAACTGACAGTCACTGCCATAAAAACAATTGCCATCCGAAGCGAAGTAACGACAAATTGAGTTCTTTTTGTTGCCATTCATTGGGGTTTCCATCGTTTGGATCAATTGGTCAATGCTTTACACGAAGACACTGAAGACAACTCAAGACCACAATTAACATAACTCTAATCCATGTAAAACCAGTTCAACATATGTTTACATCAATTATTCAAATGTTTTTTGTCTCAGTTATACAGCACTACAGAGTCTGACAGCACTGGTGGGCACTGTTAGGGCACAGGTAGGCACTCATAGCACAGACACTACAGTCATCTTCGATCACATTCACGCAAATGTCTGTCCATTGAAGTCAACATAAACTATGTGTCAGTTTTAGGGGGGAATGGGATATGTGTTCAACCTTTACATAAAGTACGTACTCCAGGGGTAAAGGGTTTGTATTAATCTATTTATTATTAGAGCATCAAAATATATTTTAATTATCAAATCACCCCTTTTCCCCCCTTTGGCCTCTCTTTGCCCCCTTTTGCCCCTTAGTGTTATTCAAAAGGAAATTATCAATTATTATAATTGAAACCAAAAGTTGAATTGATCATGGTCATTATGATTTGATCAATACCTGGTCATTCAATTAAAAATTATTATTTTGACTAAAATTCTTCACTTTTTATATAATTTTTAAATGAATTTATAATTAAAAGCACTTAAAATACATTCCAAACCCGACTACTAGTGATCGGAACACTCGAGTGAAGCACTTCTAGTGCCGAGCGCTCACCTCTTCTGATACCTGGGTATTGCGTGAACGGCACTGAAGACCGAATCAATGATTGCATAACTGTTGTAATAATTGCTATAAAATGTGTTATATTTTCAAACTATTTGAAAAACATTTTCAAAGCTTTCCTTCAATTCAAGAATAAAATCTTATTTTAGAGAAAATGCTTTCATTTTTAAGAATCTCTTACTTTAACGACGATTTGGTGACAATTTAGAGCTCAGGGAGTAATTAAGGGGTAATCAGGGATATAATCATAAAATAAAGAGAGGTTGTCATGTCATATGATTTATTGCCAAAAGTGATGTCCAAATGATTTTGTATTTAATTCACTAAATATTATAATAACTATAAAAATGTTTAAATATTTTGTATTGAATTACAATTGAAGTGAAATATAATAACATTTAAATCATATTTCAATTAAACATAAGATTATATTAAACCTTAAGTTAAGGCAAAATTCAATACAAAATATGAATTAATAATAAAAAACTTATTTTTGTTTTGTTTTTAATAAAAGTTTTCAAAAAAAGGAATGTTTTCTTCAATTAATAAAAAAAATTCAGATTTTGTTATAACTGTAACCAAAAAGAGCCGAAGATATGCCCAAAAGTGATGTTAGTGTCAGATCAGGTCATGTCATGTCATGTCATCACAGGTTTGCACACATAATACCGATGAGTAATATATACACAAACTATACGTCAGAAGAGTAAGGATTAAAACAAAAACAATTTGTTATGAAATAAATGATTAAATATTTTCTAATTATTATTACTTTAAATGATTTTCCGATCGTTTTATATATTGTTTTATATATTGCTATGAATTTCAAAATAATTTCATTTATATTATAAGAAATGAAAATTAAATCCAAAGATATGTCAGTCTTTTGTCGACAAACAAAACAAATAAGAAATTATTTGAAATTATTTCAACAAAAAGACAAATATTTTCTCATTTTATGAATTATATTAAAAAATGTTTCAATTATTTGCATAAAAATTATTTTAGCGTTCATTCAGTAAATGTGTTAAACATTGATAACTCTTCAAAAGACGTCGGCTCTGACTGTCCTAACATTTGAAGCATATCTGACAACTCTTGCGGCTGATGTGGACCTGTGCCGTGATTTGCAACAGAAGTATTGCCGTGAGCTGACGGATGGTTTACTGCAGAGGCGGAAGTTGTGGGCGCATCGGGTGCTGCGTTGGTTTGCCACTGACCCCACATTCCTATATAAGTCGGTTCAGAATTACATGAGTTTTTTAGTCTCTTATATATCAAACCTCGAGATCCCGGCGCGGAATTCAATTGCGTATAAGTAGGACCCGAAGGACTCCTTGAAGGGGGACTTATTTGATTATAACCGGAGACCCCCTGACTGTAAGCTTCAGGCTATGAATGAAATAAATAATAAATTTAATATCAATTGAAGAAAAGGAAGAATAAAATCATTTAAGAAGAGGAAAGGAATCAATAATTAAGATGAAGACTAACTCGAGTTAAATGTCTTGGAGTCCAAGTGCTTTGTGGCGGAGAATTAGAGGCACCGGAAGCACCAGTTTTGTTCATTTGCGACAATGGGTTTGAACCCAAATTAGACGCCGAAGAACCGGTATTTGGATAACTGAGTGCCGAATGTGTTTGTGCTGAGGGATGGCTGGGATCATAAGTGCTATACACCTGACCCTCGACGGCCGGTCGTCTGTCATTTAAGGTCTGATTCTGGATGTGAGAGCGCGTCGGTATCATCGAAGTGTATACATCACTGGCCGGTCGTTGAAGACTATAATCGAGTCCTTCATGTTTAGCCGATTGTCCTGATATGAGTCCAACGCTTGGCATAGAATGTGTCTGATATTGATGGCTAAGGTTTGTGTCATTCGCACCGGTATTCTGTTGTTCAGTCCCAATATCAGACCCTCCCGTGTGGTGTAAACTCCTTTACATTCATTGAAATATTGATTAAATATTTTGACAAATCATATGAAATGTTTGAATACTTGGCCGAAGTGTTGGTGCAAACAATATACTCCACATCATTGGTGTAAGGGTTGAGAAATGCAAAACTACTTGTCCTCAACCAAACCCAATCGCAATTCTTTGCTCTGAATCGATACATAACAGACATTACCTGTCCTTTTAGTTTAAGAACTGTTGGAAACAATAAAAATGATAAGAGAACTATAGGACAGGTATGTAAAGCACCCAAACCTTGTTCAAAGCTCTCTTTCATATGATTTTGATCTTCGGGATGGAAGTAATCAAAACAAGTCTTTCCCAGAAGTTCTTGCGGTTGATATCCAAGAATACCAGAGACTCTTTGGTCAACGAAAGTGAACTTCCCGTCCATACTGTGTCGGGAAATGAACTCATTGTTTGAATTAGAACCCATCAAATCACTGGTGTTTGGAGTAGACGTCACTTGAAGTCTTCCAATGGCAACCAAACAGCAATTAGTGCCTCCGTGTCCATCATCTCCATCCAGTCTATCCATTTGTACACCACTGGGCGGCCAGTTCTTGATATAACCGTGCAGTGGACCACTGCGTAAGAGTTGCCGTCCATAGAAGGACCCAAACTATTTCGTTGTCTCATACGATGTATATGAGAGGGGGATATAGTGTCGGGTTGTATGGACCCGATCTTCATCCGACATATGAACCCACGTCTGGAACCCATACATAACCGCATAGACGACTGATGGCCTTCTTTTTTAACGGTACCGGCTATTCGTGTAATCAATATTTAGTAATCAAACAAATGATTATAACTTTAATTGTATTTCACTTTTTAAGTCCAGAATTCTTCCAGAGTTTGGAGATTCTTGAGTCGAGAGCTGTTCCCGAACTTTGTCCACATCTTCGGCGTGTATTAAGTCATAAATACATGAATTGAAAAAATCAGACTATTTTTGAGACAAATAATTAATTTTTCAAAAAAATCACAATTAATTTAAAAGTGCTTAACCTGAGAGTGATTGAGGACAGGCGTCACTGAATCGGAAACATAAATAACACGTCCCGTATCGCACGCGACCACAAACAGGAAGCCGTCGGCGGCCTTCATATCAACTCATTATAAATTCATTTAATTTAAAATCCATTCAATCATTACCTCAAGTATTAAGTGCTTGAGTTCCTGATCGGTCAGAAATGATGGCTTATATGTGCCGTCACTACTGGTATTACCGGTGCCTTAGGATTAAGTAAATATGAATTAAAAAGCCATTCATTTGCAGAGTATATGTCTGTTTGTGTCTGATCTCTAACTTTGCGTTGTATTCAACAATAATTTATTTAAAATTATATTTGAATTTAATTTTATAAACAATTAATAATACTTTTAATAGAAATTATGGGCTCATAAGGGGGTCATAAGGGGGATTAAAGCAATCATAAAGGCTATAATAGAGAGGATTACTCGATTTGAATAATACCAAGGATTGAAAAAAATCATAGATTACATGAAACACTTATATCTTAACTAATCCGAGTGAACCAAGGTTATATTAATATTGACCAAACAATATGTTTCCAATGGTTAAAATAATTTTTGTGTGAAAGGAGGAAACAACTGATTAATAAGGGGTATGTCTTACTACAGGTTCAACTCTAAAATTAAATAACCTATTGTTTAACGAAATATGAAATCAATATTCAATTGAAATACTGTTTAATAATTAAGTTATTTATAAAACACTTAAAGATTTATAAACTTATAAAATAAGGTATTTATTTGAAGTCTATGTGTGAAATGAATTTCAATTTTTTAATTAATGATATTTTTAAACAAAAAAAAATAAAATTAAAATTTTTTAAACTTTTGATAAAATTTATTATTTTCTCAAAACAACTGTTTATTTAAATCAAAGTTTGAATTAAAATAATTTTATTGATTTTATAATTACATAAATATTTGGGTTATTTTGAAAACAACACAAAATCCTAATAGAGTTCTGAATGTCGTTAAGAATACCAAAGATTACATGAATTTAATCTCTAAAGACATGACTTAACCAAAAGCCCGAAGCGATTCAAACAAAGAAATTGTATATTATATGAGGGGAGAGATGGTTAGACTTGAGAAAAGGCCAACAAGTAATCAAAACGATTGGTGCAGTGGTTTATGTGCTCTCTCTCTCTCTCTCTCTCTCTCTCTCTCTCTCTCTCTCTCTCTCTCTCTCTCTCTCCCCCATAATTGAATCAAAATTGCATTGAATGTAAAAATCACTAAATATTTGATTGTTTTTATCACTTATTCATTGAAATATAAAATATTTTATCGTTTCATTCAATTCAATGAAATTTTATGCAAAGATTTAGTTTTAAAAAAATAAAAACCAATTTTAAACTAAAAATGATTTGTTTTGTAACAAAAACTTTCATAGATTTAGGGTTTCATTGAAATCAATAACAAAACCCAAAACCCCTTACAGTTAGACAACAAACCCATAAAACAAGAGATAATAATAAGAGAAATGTATTTTTGAGGCATTGATCACAAAATCAATATTTGATCGAAACATAACTGTATGTAAACTTTCAATATATTAAGCACTCTATGGATAGCTAAGCATACAGTGGTCAGGGATGTGACCACTGTTCACACATTAAGTGTAATTAAATTCAATAATAATATAAAAGATTTATTGAATACCTCTTAAGGACTTCATGTGCGCGACAGCCATACGAAGGATCGTTAGTTTGTCGGGCTTTCGGGCCAAAGCACTACACGTCGGGACCATATCTGACAGTTCGGTGATATATGCGGTCATTTTGTTTCGACGTCTTCTCTCGATTTCGCTGTGATTTTCCCTAAAATATCAATACATTTGTCATCAAATCTCTTATGAATTTATAAATTGAAAAAAAGATAACATTTTTGTCACGATTTCAATGATTTTCAATCATTTCTCGGGATTTCAAAGACATTTCAATATTTTGTATAACTTTTCAACTTTTTATCGATTTTTCACAAAAATATTATCACTTTTTGAAACAAATATTAAAATAGTTTTAATGAAAACAAAATATAATTTGAAATCAATTAATGAATTAATAATTAATTAAAGTTTAAAAACTGTTGAGAAAGACATGAAAGGAATGGTAGGTTTGGTATGCATTTGCCATCAATTCCTATCAGTCATTGAATTAAAGACCAAACGGTGTCTAAAGGTATACAAAGAGTGGTAAATATGGAAGTGATTACAGACCTCGCGAACCGTTCTTTGTCTTGAATGCCGTCCTCTTCCATTCGGGTCCCGTATTTGGCCGCCGATTGGGTTTCGGCCATCAATTGGTCAAACGCTTAGTAAAAGACAGTTCACTTCAAATCAATTTCTGGACATTAGATGTGATCCAAACGTTAGGATGAGTTCAATCACTATAAGTGTTGTCCACAAAACACAATACTCTTCAGAGAGTCAGCCATTAGTCAGACCTATAGAGCACTCGATGGACAGTAACTACCAGTCCCTCCATCTCTCACACAATCTGTCCAACAGTTGAACCAAAGGTTTATTAAAATTAATTTTAATTTTAACAATAGTTATGACAAAAGGGTGTAAAATATTAAAAGGGGTTTAGATTTATAACAATTTCAGTGTTTTTAATGAATGTGTCTTAAACTTAACTAAACTGTTCTTGTCTATTCTAAATTCAAATTTCTAACCTTGGGTAGTTTTTGAACTTTTAAGCAAAACAGCTTTCACTCCATTCCTATATTGATTGCAAATATTGTGAATAACAACTAATTTTTGAATAGTTTTGATAACATTTCAATAATTATGTAATCATTAAAAGCCAGTGAAACACCTGTTCCTCCCAATCCCTCACAAACACTATTTAGTCTACAATTAATGAGAGCTTAAGTCACGACCGGTTTGTTTGTAATCCATTGAATCCTATTAAGTGTTGCATAAGATATAGAAACCCTTATCGAGAGGTCAGAGGTCAGGAGGTTATGAGTGTTTGTGAACTTTATTTGTACACAAACTTCAAACCCATTTGTTGTGTAAATCAGTTCTCAATTAAAGGAAATATCTCTCAAATGAACTCAGTTTTAAAGGAAAGGGTTCACAAAAGTTGTAATTCACTCAAAGGTGTATAAAATTAAGTGAGAATTGATTTAATAAATAGTTTTTTAAAGATTTATTTATAATTTGAATACAATTTCAATACAAATAACAATAACTTTTGAAAAGAAATATTAAAAACAAACAGTAATTGAATGAAAACTAAACCCCATTTCCTATTAATTCGGTGCAAAGAGCCCGAAGTGTGCGCTTTCTGTCTTCTCTACCGTCTTAAAGGCCGGGTAAAGACCATTCTGTTTGGTATTGCGATTTACACCTTTGCTGTAACCGTTCCAATGATTACCAGCCGTTCCTATAAGAGAAGCAAACAATCAATTGTTTATCAAATATTCAATTTCAAGACTGAATACCAATTATATCTCCGATTTTCAAATCAATCTCATTATCATTGAGTGCTTTGTGTTCTAAGATAGCGATCTGATTGTGATCTCTTTGGCCGCCGAAGTAATAAATGTCATCCAATGAATAGAAAGCGTTATATTTGTCTGACTTTCCGCTCCTGTATTGCATGAGTTCATAAGCGAGTCGACAGACCTGTGAACTGAAAGTGCAAACCAGAAAATCTGATTCACTTAAGAGCCAAATGTCTAGAATTATGTTTCGCAGCGAATCGATTGAATACCGGCGCCCAATGCTCGCTGTCTTTGCTGTCATTCAAATGATAAACCAATTATTAAAATCTAAACCCAATGAATGGCCGAATACTAACAGATCTGTGAGTCACCGATGAAGACATATCCCTGATCTTCAAAAGGCTTAACCTCTTTGGTCCACAACGATGAGTCATCGGTCGCTAAATATACCAAACGTTTAACTTTTTTGCCCTAAAATTGTGTTTCAATTAATTTTATGAAAACAAAAATCAATGAAAAGACAAACGATTTTATTATTCCTTTCGTTAAAGAGATCCAAACGATCGTAAAAGTCTTTAACAAACTTCATATACTCGGCCAACGGATGAAACGCCGCTTCAGTACCTATTTTGTCCGTTCGGCGCACATGTACTCCAACTATAGGACCCCTGAACTTGAAATTTTGTTTTTGTTGTTTAATATAATCCATCATTTCTTTTGACGGTCGCATCAAATAACCAACGATTTGGCCGATAAACCAAACTATAGGCGCTCCGTGTAGTCTCACTAATGAAGTGGACAACTCTTCGGGAATACTAAGTGGCAAATAGTCGGGTCGAGAACGCATGGCATCAATGATTGGCAGATCTATGACCTGAATGTTATACAATGTGTTAATCATTTGAGAAGACATATAATGATTGAAACCTGATATGAGTCGAGATCTTTGGATGAACTCCAAGATATCCTATTAGATCCCGAATCGTCTAAACAGGTTTCACTCAGTGGTAAAAACACAGAATTCCAACCCTTGGCCTCAGAGGCCGATGACTTCGAGTGAGCGTAACGCCAGTTGTGATCATTCATAATGAGAGTCCGTTTGGTGGCCATCGAGACAATCATACAGTAAACCAAATGATGTATTTGACAGCCGAAACCACACCCTTTGTTGAGCTGACAAACCAACTTTTTGGTTGACCCACACATCCCTTTCCCCGGATTCTGTAATTCTTTCATTTTGTTTCCAACCAATTCACTCAAACTCTTGAGTTGTGATTCACGCCATTCATTGTCTCGTTTCTCAATCGTCTCTAAAATACAAAATCAAAATAAAAATGTGTTTAAAATGTATTGAAAATGTAATCCAAACTCAAGTCGTATAACAAGTTGTGTCTCATTTGGTTCACGAATTGCATTATCGATGCATTGGTTTTAGATCTCAAGAAATGCCACAATTCATCGACATTTGACTCAATCCTACGACGGGTTAACTCATACTCTTGTGATGGATATTGAGATGACTTCTGGAGTCCAGTATTATCTGAAGGATTGGAGGAATGACTGATTGTTTCCACTGTTTTGGTGTCAAAAGGCTTCATATCTATCGGTAAATAGTTTTGTAAAAGACTTCTTAACTCTTCGTTTTGTGCCTTAAGAGCAGTCAATTCATTCATAGCCCGCGAAAGTCTGGCCAAAATCATTTCGCCATTACTATTGGTGTCCACACTGGCGCCGCTGTCCTCCCGATGTCGAGACCAACCAATGAGTGGACCCGTTATCACAAATATTATTAAAAGCCATACAATGACAACAGCTATGGATTCAAGTAAACCATTGAAAGACAGATGTATTAGAGATAAGACAATAATACCTATTATCAGACGACTGGCCGAAGTCACCGAAAATGAGGACAACATTGCAATTGATGTCTATTTTGATTACAATTAAACACTATTTGTTTCCATCGGTTCCCGTCATGTCTTGTGTCTCACTTTGAGTTGATTTCAATTGAATTCATAAAATATTTAACACTTTTTATAACAAAAACATTTAATTTTCAATAAAATCATTGAAAGACTGAAAACATAACCAAATATTTGATTACAAATACTCTGTAAACGAGTGAAGGAAAGGGTGTTTACAATACATTACACTTCACTTCAAAGGGGACTCAAAGGGGACTAAAATAACGCCAACTATTGGTTACGTTATGTTTGAATGAATTTATACTCAAATCAATTGATTTTTGTTTTCATTTGAATTACAATTAAAACAGTGTTTGAAGTGTTTGTTAACAATAACTCACTTAAGAGTCATAACTGAATGACAAAAGCAAACCATTGAAGCACTTGAGACACAAAACCTAACCATTAGTTTCCAGTCTTCAGACAATAAACACAAAGACAATGAGTGAAGAAGTGGTAGCACTAGAAGAGAGTAATTCAGTTGAAGATCGAGTGATAGATCTGTTGAACAATTGTATGTATTCTTCGGATGAGTCGGAAAAGGTGTCAAATCTGATCAAAGTTCAGGAATTGGTATTACATAACGATTTGTTGGACAACTTCTTGGATGAGATCCTCGGCTTTCAGAACGACCGCGACGTCGAGGTCAGGCGTTTTGTGGTCGGCTTTGTGGAGAATGCCTGCAAAAAGGATTCCGATTACTTCCCGAAGGTTATCATGAATTTGAAGGTCATGTTAGTCGACAACAACTCTAATGTCGTTAAGAAAGCCATTCAGACATCCAATCAGTTATACAAAGCATTCCTCAAATGGTTGTCAAAAGTGAAGATCACAGACATCGTTGAGTCCACTCATGAGGTGTGGACTCAAATCAAAGAGCATTTGTTTGGTTTGTTGGACACCGCAGACAACGATGGCATCAGAACTCAGGCCATAAAGTTCATGGAAATGATAGTCATCTGTCAAACACCTAAAGACCAGTTCAGTTCCGGCGATGAGTTTTGTATCGATTATATGGCAAACAATCAGTTGATAGACTTGGAAGCACTCGAAGAAGAGGCTAAACAGGTCTTCGAACAACTCATTATATTTCACGGAACGCCTCACATATCAAGTGTTAATTTGATGGCAACGATGCAGACCCTGGTATTAATCTCTAAACAAAGATCTCAACTATTCTTCTCTAAAGTGATTCAGGCATTGGAAGCACTTCACGCCAACCTTCCGCCGACTTTAGCCAAATCACAGGTGAATTCAGTCCGAAAACAATTGAAACTTCAATTGTTGTTACTATTGAAACATCCGTTTGCTTTGGCCTCCACTGCATACCAGAGCCAAATCACTCAATTGCTGTCAGATTTGGGCGCAAATCAGTCGGAGATTAATAAGTGTTTGAATGAAAACCGAAAGAGAAGTATAAAAGTTGAGACAAAAGAAGTGGAAATCAAGAGAATTAAGTTGGAATCCGATGACTACGAAGAAGACAACGAACCGGTGGTTCCCGTCACTAAAGTCACCAGAAGTGAGGCCAACACTGCTATTGACATAACGGCTGAGGATATAATTCCGCGTTTGAATGTCATATCAAATGTTAGTGATTTGGTTCTCGTCTCTATGCTATCGCTTCCCGAATCAATGCCCGACCACTTCCAGGCCTCGTATACACCGGTAGCCGCTGCCGGCACTGCGTCTCAGATAAAACATTTGGCAAGACTTCTGTCTTCACAATTGACAGCCACAGGACTTGGGAAGGGAGTGGAAGAGATGGTCAACAGAATGACCAATCCGTCTAAGAAACCATTGGGTGCCGAACCAAACAATGAACAAAACCAAAAGATAGCGATAGTTATCGGCAAAAGTATTGCTCAGGAGTTGGAGAAACAGAAATTACAACAACAGCAACAGCACCAGCAAAAGGTTAGACTCCAACAGTCGGGCAAACAGTTGAGTGGAAACGTTAGACTAAAACAACTAAATTTGGCCGAAATTACCAAACCTTTGAGCGAAGAAACCAAAGATCGGATGGCTTTGGGAGCCGTAAATAGGATTTTAAAAGACGACAAAAAAGTGTTTTTCTCGACCACACAGTTGGACACTCGGGTCAAACTCCTGGCTATGCTTTCGTGTGAATATCACGAGTCGTCTAACATCTCATCGATTATCAGAAGCTATGCCTTCAATGACATTAAGAATAGAAATGAAATCATTTTTAATACACTTTTCAATGAATTTGTTTTGGCTGTAAAAGGGGGTCAAAAAGGGGGAGATTTCAGACATTACTCAAAATACTTATTGAAAACCTTAGAGGAAGTGATGACAAAACATGAGCTCAAAGACAGGGATCACTTCCTCACAAAGTTTTATACAGAATGTCCTCTTCTGACCGAAGAGTCTATTCAATTGCTCAGACATTTCATTTTGAACGACAATATCTATGCGTTAAGTGTTGGCACAGGTATTCATATATTGAAAGTATTGATTGAGAAGAAACGAAAACAAAGCAATAGTTTGTTAACTCTTTTATCGGATTTATGTCTTAACGAGAAGTCGGACGTTAGGGCACAGGCCGTCAAAACAGCAAAGAGTTTACACGAAATGTTTGACAACAATATTCGCACTTTTATTGAAGAGTTTGCTCTCAAAACCCTACGATATTTACTCGAACCTAAACCGCCGGCGCTTATAGACAAAGAAAACGGCGGTCTTTGGACGGACGACAACATAAAACTGTGTCTCGTTTTGTATTTAAGTCTTTTGCCAACAAATCATAAACTAATACACGATTTGGCGGTCGTATACGTTGGCACCAGTGCTGACACTAAACGTATTATACTTCGTGTACTCGAGGGTCCGGTTAAGGGAATGGGAATGAATTCACCAGAACTTCTACTACTTGTAGAAAACTGTCCAAAAGGTGCCGAAACATTAGTGACAAGAATTATACACGTGTTGACCGACAAACAGCCGCCGAGTTCTGAATTGGTCTCAAGAGTAAGAGATTTATATCAAAAGCGTGTTCCAGACGTTAGGTTTTTGATACCAGTGCTCAATGGCCTATCAAAACATGAGGTAATATCAGCGCTACCGAAGCTCATTAAACTAAACCCGGTTGTCGTCAAAGAAGTATTTAATCGTCTTTTAGGAGCTCATGGTTTGAAACATTGATTTAAATAATAGTTTTACAAAATGCTAACATTAATGCCATTCCAGTTGAGTCCGGAACCAATTTCCAGAGTCCGTTAACCCCTTCCGAGCTCTTGATATCATTACATAATATCGATTCAACGAAATGCGATATAAAGACAATAATTAAAGGTTTTTATGAAATAATTGTTTCGTTTTGTTATTAATATAAAAATGCTTTCATTTTAGCGACAAATCTATGTTTCGCTGAGAACAACATCTATACCGCAGAGGTATTGGCGGTTGTGATGCAGCTATTGATGGAACAAAACCCTTTGCCAACACTTCTTATGAGGACTGTTATCCAAAGTCTCTCCCAATACCCTCGTCTGATTGGGTTTGTTATGAATATATTGCAAAGACTTATATTGAAACAGGTTTGGAAGCAGAAGAGGGTTTGGGAGGGTTTTGTAAAGTGCTGTCAAAGGACTAAACCACAGAGTTTTCAAATTTTGCTTAACCTACCGGCGCCTCAACTTAAAACGGTTTTTGCTTCGAGTCCTGACTTACAGCCATCACTTCAACAACACGTCGATTCTCTTACAGACCACCAGCGCTCACATATCTCTCAACCATTACTAGATGTGATTTTTCAGACATCGGGCACTCAAACCACTGAAACCGAACCCGAAATCATGGCTCAGGAATCAGAGGCACCAATAGATTAGACAAATCATTAGTTCTTAGCTTTTATTTACATTTTGTGTAAAATGTTATTTAAATTAAAAATTAAATCATTTATTGAATTAATATTTAAAATCAATTTATTCTTAAAATACTTGTGTAAAAACATGAGCACCGGATGTCTGTGCCGTCATTTAATTGAATAATTGACTAAATAAATGAAACGATTGCTAAAAATATTGATTTAAATCAATGAAAGGTTTATTGAATTGCAATGAAAATGAAAATAAATTGAAAAATAGTCTTAAAAGTGGTAAACATTTGGCTCTTATGTTGCGGTCATTGATATATCCATTGATATATCAATTCAATGGTAATAATGATTAGTTTTGTTGAGTTTGCGCTTTCCTTTCAGTTGTGATTGTGAGCCCACTATAAGAATGGCTGGAGTTTTACCAAATCTAATAGCGATCAGGAAATGGCTGTTTCCCACCACTTCTTCACCGATCAACTCATAATATGTACCACTGATTGATACTTCACTGAATATACCGTTAAAACAGTCTTCAGATGACTATAGAGGGATCCAAAATGGGGTGAGTTTTCAATCGCTTTCACTTCAGTCACACAAATATTTTATTATTTATATTGAACTCAATTAAAATCCATTGGAATCTGTGTTCCATATATTGTATTCACTTTTAATCCCCATTTGATTTGCTTTCATCACTTAAACTGACATAAGTGTCACAAATAAGCCTTTTGTTAGTGTATAGGGGAAAGGGACCCAAAATGACCCAATTGACCATGTACACTTTCTGTACTTTATATGTGTTATTGATATTTACACTATTGAACCCAAATTCCATAGCATTTGTCAATTGATTAAAGATTTTGATTAAGAATTTGTAATAAATTAATTGAAAACACAATTGAAATGAAAAATATTTTAAACTTTTGATAATATTCTCACGATTTTCACAATTAATACAATCTTTTGTTTAATTATAAGAAAGTTATGAAAAAATTAGTTAAAAACTGAGAATTGAATGAATGCTTTGTATGAGTGCTCTGAATGGCATTGAATTGAAACGAAATCGTGTTTTAATTCTCAATATTTGATGCAATCTTTGAATCGATTTATTGTTTTGTCTAATAACTAATTGTTTGATACAATTGTAATGTTAGAGAACAACCCATTTTCACCACTAAAGCCCATGTCTTCCATATCGACCCCCAGACGAAGAGGTCGTGGATTCCTGCGAGTTCTCAAGCGGTCAGCGTTTCCTTCTTCTATGACTCCAACAGAAACTTATACCGAATTATAAGCGTTGAGTCAACAAAGGTATACCAAATGATCCACTCTTTGCTCTCAACTGTACATCAGATGCATATCAAAACCCAATCACTCTTTAGAGGAAATACTATCGATTAATCAAATTTGAGATAAGCTTTGCCCCAATGTTTGCCCCAATGTCTCCCCCATTGTCTCCCCCACTGTCTCCCCCAATGTTTGTCCCAATTCCTCATTTCAATCAATTTTTAGAAATAGAGTCAAAACTAATGCTTCAAACACTTAAAGCATAAAACCTTTTCAGAGATGAGGAACTGATTCATCAAAAAATCATAATTACATTGTTTTTCCGCAAAATATCCATAAAATATATAATATTCTTAAAAACCCTTTTGTCAAACACAGGCTGTCATTAATAGCACAATCACTCCAAACATGACTTTTACTAAAACATCCCAAAAATTTGGTCAGTGGTCTGATATACGTGCCAACACTGTCTATGGGTTGGGCTTTGCATCAGAACCTGAATTAAATAAGGTTTGGTTTCAAATAAAATTTGTTTTTAAATTGATTTATCCTTTCCTTCAATACATAACTCAATGAAAGCATTTAAAGTCTATTAATCTTTATTCACAAGAATTTGTTAAAACACTTGTATTTCTAAAAATAATTCAAACTTTTACCCAATTATTTGAATAGACTTTAAGTCACGGCTCATAAAAAGTGTTGATATTTTCAATGATTATAATAATTATATGAATTATATGAATTATACGAATCATTAAATATTGAATCTTGGTACAATAGATTTTATAATTTATTACTTTTAGTCTATTTATCAATAAATAATTGGTTTTTTATTGTATCGGAAAATGTAATCAATTTTCGTATTAATATTCACAAAAGTATTTAGTTTTGTAGTACTTATAGCCAAAGCACTGGTAGACTAACTCATTCATTAGATATTCTTGATTTTAGAGTAGACTTTTAGAAATGAATATTATTTTATAATAATTTTACTTAAAATTGGTTTAATTTATCAAAAATTTAACTAAAATTCAAATCATTGATCAGTTTATTGAGAAATTCCAAGAAGTAAAGGAAGCGACGAGAAGTGCTGCCCAGCAAAAGGCCCAGTACCAAAATGGCAATATTATTAACACAAACGCCAATCAAATCAATAATAATCGCGATTCAAACCAAAGCAATGAACTGACAAACGATGAGATGATAATTAGGGGCTCTAACAGTCAAATATGTGTTGAACCCTCGGTTAGTGTAACCCTTCCCATACACCCGACTGAACACAAGGGCTCACTTGTCGCTCATCAAAGAAGTCAAAGTCTATCTGGACTTCAGGCCAACAAAGTATTAGATATAAAAACTCTATTAAAATATTTTTTAAATAATACTTTTTTTGGGGTTTTCTCTGTCCACTCTGTCCACCAGTTGTTGACAGAGAGCCCCAAATACTCACAAAAGGACAAACAGTCTTCGTCTGTATCACTGCCCCAATCGTCTACTGAAGCACAACTTAGATATGAAAACGATAGACTGAAGTTAGCACTCGCACAGAGGTATAGCACTTATAACACAATTATCCACTCCTTTGTCATTGAATTAATGAAATATTCTGTCATTCAGTTCAACGAATGCCAAGAAATGGGAAATAGAGTTACAAACACTTAAGAGTAATAACACTAGACTTACAAATGCTTTGCAAGAATCCACAGCTAATGTCGAGGAATGGAAACGACAGCTCCAGACACTCAAAGAGGAAAATAATAAAATGAGACTAAAAGTAAGGTTTAATAAAATTCAATCAATTGTTGATCTCATTGTGCTTTTGTTGTCAAATGGCAACAACAGCTCATAGAACTGGAGGCCAGTAATGGGAATCCCGACGCCATCGCAGAGTTACGAAAGGAAATCAATCATTTGAGGTCCAGAGCCGAGCATTTGGATACAGAAGTCAGACAAAAGGACAAAGAGATGGAACAAATGAGGAAACGTATGGATGACTGCAATGTTTACAGCACTTCCCACAAAGTTGAGGACAAACTCAAGGTCTGTTTTATTGTCAATGAATTTAGTGTACAATTGTATAACTGTTTCAATAATAAGGTATTACTTAATGAAAACGAGAATCTGAGGACACAATTGAATCGATTGCAGGACCAAAATGATAACAACAAGATAACAGACAAAGCGAGACAAGGGTTCCTTGATCAATTAAATAAACGTCTAGCTCAAAATATACAAGAACTTCGTTGTATTCAACAAGAATTCGCAACACTATTGAACTCTTCCTGATTTTGTGGCCAAAAAACTACTGATTTTACTCTTAATTATCTGTTATTTAATTGATTTCTTATTTATTTATATCAATAGTTAAAGTGATCTGATGTTCAAAATGACTTAAAACTTCAAACAAAATGAATCTTTTATTTAATTATTATTTTTTGATTGTTTTAAAGATTTTTGGATCAAAACAGAGATTAATTCAAACGTCAATTGATTTTTTAGACATTTTAACAAATATTTTATAAAATTTTCACTCAAAATCTTAAAGCAATTTATTTTTTGATTACTTTAACACTGCTTTCAATTAGAGACGTATTGATCGGCCATTGAATTGCATACCAAACCAAACCATTGATTGTATAAATGGCTGAATGTTTGTACTTTTATTTAAAGTGCTATCAATTGAACACTGAATTCAAACTTAATTTCAATTTCAATGAATTCATAAATCTTTGAAACAATTTCTTAAATTTCTTTTAAAACTATTTTTGAGTCAATCTTTTGATTAAACAAGAAATGTATTGAAATCTAAAACAAATGATATATTCTTGTAATCATTGAATGATTTCAAAACGATTCAGTAGTTTTCAGATCTATTTTCTGATTCAGATGTCTAAACAAGACTACAATTTAAGCTCATCAAGAACAAAATGTAAAAATTATATAATATTTGAACAAAAAATGAGTTAAAAGTTAAATGAAATGAAATTTAGTGAAAGATATAGTGATTGAAAACAAATATACATATAATTAGTGTAAATAAATAATAAAAACAAACAATAAATGGACAAAAATCTCAATAAATTTATTTTAATTCATTCATTAAAACATTAAATTCAATGAAACTTTGATTTTATTTACTAATCATTAGTTGAAATACAAATAAATTGTTTAAAAGTTAATGAAATTTAAATAAATATTTGAAAACTCTTTGGAATTAATCTTTGTTTTAATAAAATGGATAATAAATAAGATGTGAAATGTCTTTTTGATCAATACTTTTACTACTGCTACCACTCCTACCACTTCCCGATGAATATTCTCTTAATGGCTTCATTGATGCTATTATATTGTGAGGGTTTGGCAGTTCTCCAGCACTTGCAGCTGCCGTTGACCAGAAACCAGTCGTAATAGACTCGGACGACATAACAACCAATTTTATCGTATCCGTCACACTCTCTGCTCGGAGTCTTTGGGGTTTTCCCATTTGAAGACTCATCAGAATCCATCAAATCCTGAATTTTAGGTCTGTTTGATATTTTCCTGCCATTTCTGGGAGTGATTTGATCCTTAACCAGATATTCTTCCGATGCGTCCATTCTTCTCAAGTCTTCGGGAAAAGTGGGGAAATTCATGACTGGATTCATAACTGGAGTTATCTTTGTCTTCAGTTTGTGATTGTTTTTAACACTAATTATTTGATTTTGATTTGCATTCAGTGGTTGTTCAGCACTAACAGGAAAATAGACGTCGGGGTAGAAGATTTCAGCAACCAATAGACTGACCCATCTTACAAATTAAGACAAATAACAGTTTAATCAAATTAACTAAACTAAACTAACCTTGATGATTCAGAACAAACTCCATCCAAGAAATCGCATTTATTTTTTCTATTCATTGAAAGATTTAATAAAAATTTTGATTTCATTACAAAACACTGAATAACTCACAAACAACTCGTCTTTTGAATGGTTTGAGTGAAATAACTATAAAACAAATAATCAATAAATTGATTCACTTTTAATATATTATTATTTCTTACCCTTCGTTAGGGATCTGAACCACATATTTCCAGATCCCCTGATAGTTGCGAGCATAAGTAGGAGAAATATATTCATCAACTGTTGGACAGGGAGTACCCGATTGTTCCGGTGATGGTTCTGGTAAAAGGTCTTCGGGTTCGAGAGGTTTCCGACGTCTCGACGGATACTTATTTGAGTTTTGAAAACTGGAAACGTAATCAATGATTGAAATCAAAGGATTGTAATTGTTTTGACCACTAATTGTTGAAAGAGTGGACAACACTTGTGAAATCGTGGACTTGTTTTCATTGTTCACATTAAGACTTTGAGGCAAATCATTGCCGCCGTATTGGTTGACCATCGATGCGATGTTTGCAATCGACGCCGTATTACTGACCGCTGAAACAACATTACTTAGAAATGTCTTTGAGAAGAGTCCGTCTTGTTTTAGGGCTTCAATTGCTTGACATACCCTGGGATTCAATATAATTATTGAAACTATTAATAAAATTTTGAAAATAAGTAATTCTCACGAATTCCCTTCACAAAGGTTTTGCCTCAAGAAATCGGTTCCGTTTTGATCAGCACTTGGAGTCGATTTCACTTCAGGTTTACTAATATTTGAATTATTTTTTATTTCACGACTAAATCTTCTTTGATATGGGGTTTGATATGAGGTTTCACTGAAATCCACAATAAAATTGATTTTTAAATTAAAACCCAATGTTTGAAAAAAAATCCTAATTTTCTATAAAGTACTGAAAAATGTATTCATTTTTAGTTAAAAATAGTTTTTATTAAAAATTGAAATAATTTATCAAAAAGTGTGTGAATTTTAAAATGTTTTGAATGAATGAACAAAAATAATTAAAATGATTCAATGATTAGCTGAAGAGACAGAGAGACACACACTTACTGTTCAAATATATCCGACGCTTTAAATAGTTTTGCAACTTTAGGAATGGTAGACATTCTCTGCTTCAGCACAGGTAGTGTATGCGCCAGAAAATCAAGTGTTTTATTCTTTATTATTTCACTGAATATTAATTTAAAGAAATTAATAGTTTTCATAAATAATGCAATTATTGTGTATAAAACAGATCATACAATGGATAGGGTTGTCCTGAAACATACTGTCCCATTGGGTTCTTAGGAATAAATCCAAGGTTGAGATCACCACAGAGTGTATTCTTTGGGGACAAGCGGTTGTGCCCGTCCTTTAGACCTAATATTATGTCATATTATGTTTAATAAAAGCATTAATAATATTGAAATGTTTTTTAATGACAATGAAATCAGAAAACACTAAATATTTTTAGTATTTCATAAATTTTTGTCAAATTTTTATTGCAATAAATAATAATATATTAAAATTGTTTATAAATTTCAATAAAGTTATACAAAAAGTAATGAATTTTTTTACCATAACTTATTCATTCATTACTTCAAAGTAAATGCAATTTTAAATGATTTTATAAACAATTGAATTATATTTTCATTAATATTGTATTTATTCCTAAAAAATATCAAAAAATGTCACTGAATAGATAAAAATAATTTTAACCTGGACAATGGATTGTGGTTGGAATATAAGGTGGTTTTCGCACTTTAGGTGGTTTATTCTGTGGCGATTCAGCCTTCGGGAAGGCATAGTAGTTGTCTTTGGTATAAATTGATTGCTCGCATGAAATACAATCAAAAAATGCGATTAACTGTAAATGGATTTAAAACTTATAAACTATTTTCACACAAATCACAACACACTTACTGTTAATACAATTAATTTCATGATTTGATTGCGAATTCATTAATAAAACAAATTTTATATTTAAGACTAAAATCTTTGAAAAGTTATTCAAATCGAGAATAACTTTCTGAAAGACTTGAAAACTTTGAAAACAGGAAGAAATGAATTTTTGACAATACATTGATGTGAATAAGTCGACGGACGAACTTGACCTCCAGTTAACATAACATCCAGTTCCTCAGCCAAGCATACCATTCCCTTTAATATTTGAATCAATCTTAATGTTCAGTGTATTAGAGGAACACATATAAAGATTTGCTGTAATTTTGTGCGAATTTCTGAATGAATTAAATAAATGTTTAATTGAGTTAATAATTGAAGCAATTTATGCAATAATACTGAAAACTGAAGACATAATTGCGTTAATTATCTTTGATTTCGTAATTCAAATGTTTATATCATTTTAATTATGAGTTAAAGTCTTAAACTCTGTTAATAAGTCATTCAAACAATTTCAGAGTTCATAACAAGCTTTGAATTTTATCATAGGTTTTGTTGTTAAATAAAAATATCAAAACTATTTTGCAATTATTTTCACTATATTTCTGTAAATTTTATGTAATTTTAATAATAATTTATAAATTCATACAAAAGTCATAAAAATATTTCAATATTTCAGTTAGTTTTGCGTAAAAGTGAAGAATTCAATGCAATTCTCGTTCAAAACATTTATATCTTATAAATTATATCATTATTTAAGTAAAGAAATCCTAAATAAACAAAAATTATATAACTAAGTCTAACTTAGCATAACTAAGCATGGTAAGTTCAAAGTTTGAAGTGCAAACCTTGAACTGTAAAAATGTTATAGGAAAATATAATCAGGGCAAATGTCTAACAAGTAATTGAACTGATAAGATATTATATAATAAAAGATACCCTGATATGACATAATTACAGGATTTTCCTTAAACTAAATGACAAATAACTAATAAATTATGAAAAATAAGTTAAAATTACTTAAAATTAAAATCAATTAAAACATAACTAAAACTATGAACTCATCCCTCAATACGTACTGTCGTTAACGGATTGACCCCAACATTGAGTAACTCATAAGACGTACACATATTAACACATATTATGGCATCAAATGAAAACACAATTTGTTTTACAAAACAAATAATTATTTTTTTGATTAATTTATAATCAATTGAAACGACAATTGAAATCACAATTGAAATCACAATTGAAATCACAATTGAATTGAGATTTGATTCAAACAATCAATAATTGCTTTACATTTGAATGGAATTCAAAAACATTGTATTCAATGCCTGTAGAGATGGGAAACTCAGAAGACTTAAGGTTTGAATGATTTTAACATTAATTCAATCATTTGTTTACTAATTGTGATTACATTGAGTGCTATTCGCACCCAATTATCCATCAATTCATTTATTGCATTGAAGGGGTATTTAGTGTGTTATTATGTCCATTAGATTTGTCGGTGTTTTTATTAAATACCCCTTAATTTGTGGTTTAATTTGTGTTTTGATGTGATTTATTGTATATTCAATGAAAACAGCTATTCCTTGACCACCGGCCCAAAGAAGAGGTAAAACTTATTGTTTCGTTGCGAACCAACGGCGCGACACCACTACTGATATCTGCTCGGAATGGGTACCAAAATGTCGTGGATTATCTCATTGAGAAATGCAATGCAGATATTGAACAGGTTTTTGGATTAAACTCTTTGTTGTTATCATTCATTCAATTGTTTTTATTGCACCCAAAGGTCGGAACCGTTAACTTCGACGGCGAGAATATAGAGGCCGCGCCTCCGATATGGTGTGCGGCAGCGGCCGGACATTTAGCTATAGTTAAGAGTCTCGTCAGTCACGGGGCGAACGTCAACAGCACTACCAAAACCAATTCAACTCCTTTAAGAGCCGCTTGTTTTGATCAACACTTGCCTATAGGTCTGTTGTTCAGCACCGGAGGAAAGGCATATAATTTGTAATAAACTGTTTTCAATTGCTTTTCCTTTGGTTTTAATATAATTTGATTTCATTTAAAAATAACTCTTTGTTTAACCTTTAGTCCAATATTTGGTTGAATGCGGCGCTGACTTAGAGATAGCCAACAGACACGGCCACACCTGGTCTGCCATTCCTTATGATTATTGATTTACATTTTATTTATATTTGTTTTACCCCTTAGTTTGATGATAGCGTGCTATAAGGGGCACTTAAATATAGCCCAATACCTGATAGCCAACGGCGCTCAAGTCAACAGAAAAAGTTTTAAAGGTTTTAAACTTTACTTTAAATTCATTTATAAACTGAAATCCCTGTCCACAGGAAACACCGCTCTTCACGACTGCGCCGAATCAGGAAGTCTTGAGATAATGAAGTTATTGCTTCTTAACGGCGCTGTTATGGACACGGATTCATACGGAATGACACCATTAAAGGCTGCGGCACTCAGTGGTCACTCACAGATTGTGGATCTGATTATATCCCTAACCCTTTGTAGTCAAACTGAAGCTATTGATGCTTTGGAACTATTGGGTGCCACACATGTCGATAAAAAGCACGATATGTTGAGTGCACTGGAATTCTGGCGCAAAGCTCTCAAAGAACGCAATGCTTGTGATAACCGGCCGGTCGTTAAGTCAGTGATTGAGCCAAACGTTGCTTACGATTCTGCGAAAGAGTTTACGACATACGAAGAGTTGGAAGAACTGGTCAGCGATCCCGACCTCATGAGAATGCAATCGTTGCTCATTCGGGAGAGAATATTAGGTCCCACACATCCGGACACCTCTTATTACATCAGATACAGGGGTGCGGTGTATGCAGACTCAGGCAATTATGGCCGTTGTATACGGCTCTGGATCTATGCCTTAGACTTACAGCAAAGGGTTTTGGATTCACTGAATACTATGACCCAGAGCAGTCTCTTGTCATTCGTTGAACTCTTCTCTCTAATGATGTCTAAGTCTGTGTCAACCGTTCGGTTCTCTGACTTATACGCTGTCCTCAACCGATCAATCCATGAACTGGAAGTGACGGCCAGTCGTGTAGTGGCACTCAATGATCACGAATTGGCGAATTATAACCGAACTATTAATATAGTTCTGGCTTTTCTCGGTCTTCTCTGTCGACTTAAGCCTTTCCTCACCGAAGACCAAGAATTTGAACTGAAGTCCGCGACCTATCGGTTGGTTGGTCTGAACCCTCGGGGGAAGAATGGCTCGACTCTACTGCATATGGTTTGCAATCGCGACAACTCTTTTGCTTTGTTTCCTTTCTATGAAATTCCTTTGACCGAAGTGTTGGCGCTATTGCTAGAAGTGGGACATGAGGTCAATGTAGTGGACAGTGAGGGCAATACCCCTTTACATATCGCTGCGTCCGTCAAACACAATAGTATTCCCTTATTTTTGAATCTTTTGAAAAACGGCGCTCATCTCGACCTAAGGAACTCTAACGGAAAGGTTGCCCTGCAGTTGGCCTCCAGTGCCCCTTTGGATCAAGTATTCCCCTTAAAGTACATTTCGCTTCAATGTCTTTGTGCGCAAACAATCACTAGACTTCGTATACCTTTCAAAGGAAGACTCGGATCAAAACTATTGGAAAATTTCATTGAAAGACATTAATTATAAAACATTTGAATGCAATAAAAGTCTAACAAAAACTAAATATTTTAATATTTCTGTAATTTTTTTGTTTTATATTCAAAACTATTTAAAACTATTGATATTTAAATCAAAATTTTACCAAAAATTCATTAATTTTTAAATATTTTCAAAAAATTTGTGTAAAATTTTAATTCAAGTGAAATATTATTAAATGTATATTAAAAGCAAATATTCTTTAATAAAATGTAAAATCTATTCATTAATCGCTTATTTGTTTTCATTTCTCAGTTAAATATTGATTGAAATAAACAAATCATTGAATCGGTTGTCAAACAATTGATGATTAGATAGGTTTTGACAAAACCCAGGAATCGATTGAAATCTTAAGTTTTCTTTGCGATTAGTTTTTAAACTAATTTATACTTACGTTGAGATCACTTGATATTTTCAATCCTTGAATTGGTTTCAGTTATTCAGCAAAACTAAAATTGTTTTCAATAAAACAAACACAAAATAATTTTTACCTTTTGATGATTTAAGTGCTGAAACAGAAACAGGGGTTTAATCTCATAATTATGTACAGGTATTAAGTGTTAAACAATTTATTCATTAATTGACACTAATTTATAATCTTATGACAGAGTAATTGATTTGCGTTCAGATACGGTCACCAAACCTTCGGCTATGATGAGGAAGGCTATGGCAGACGCTGTGGTTGGAGATGACGTCTTCAAAGAGGATCCGACAGTCAATGGTATTATTCAATTGAATGACATTGCTTTAAATGATTTGCCATTTGTCTCAATTGCCTAAGAGTTGGAAAAGTATGTCTCAGAGCTCGTTGGCAAAGAAGCAGCAATTCTGGTGCCTTCGGGCACAATGGCTAACCTAATCGCTGGTCTGATATTGATTTCAATGATTTTATATTCAATTAATTTGAGCTTTATTTTAGTTATGGCTCACTGTTGGCAAAGAGGGGCTGAAATATTGATAGGGGATAAATCACATATTCATGTTTATGAACAAGGTGGAATTGCATGTAAGGATACTGTATATTGAAAACACCTAATATGCTATCATATATTAATATTATACTGTACTTGCACATATTTTTAAAATTTAGACACGCGTTGAATAGATTTACTAATCTTTACTCTAATTGTAGTAAATTAAGGGGAAATAAAGGGTTATCTCAAACATTAACTCTCTTTTTAAACCATAAATATAACCTAAAATTTGAGACTTAATGTGATTTTAAGATGAAATACAGAACTTTTATTTCACCCCCTTTTCTCATCGTTGCAAAAGTAGTAAAACATGTCTAAATGAGAAAAGATTACAAAAATTCAAGAATTTATTTATAAATGATTTTTTATAAACTATTTATTTCATTGAAATGTTATCGCAATTATTCAAAGAAAAAAATATTAATTAAATATTTTAGTAAAAAATGAAAAATATATTGAATATTATTACTGAAAGACTGAATACATAACAAAAATAATTCAATGAAATTCAAATGAAATCAATGCTAAGATTTCGTGACTATTATTGTCTGTCTCTGAGCTTTAATTCGTGTATAATTTTGACTAAAAACCCAATCCTTTGATTCTGTCCTTAATCTCGATTCAAAAAAACCATAAAAATAAACTAAAAGTTTGTTTGAATTAACGTTTGTTTTAATACAAACTGAAGTAAAACTTCTTTATTATAATATTTGAGAACAGATTTAATGGTTCTGTCGTTTCATTTATTTCAACCCCAAAGGGTGTCTCCAGAATAGCTGTAATAAAGGGGAAAACTAATGAAATTTTTATCATTTTATTATTTTTCTTTATAATGATTTTATTAAACACCCTTTAAAACTAAAAAACCTCTCATTTCCCCTGATTTTTCTAAAAATGCATTTTTCTTGTTGTCATTAACCCTAATATACAGTTATAATAGTAACCCATATTTTAAGATTGACTTTTGTCTTCCCCATAGCCTTAGCGGGTGTCCACAGCCGTACTCTGACCAACAGATCCGACGGAACTTTTTGTTTGGAAGAACTAAAAGCCAAGATTAGAGTGAATACCAAGGATCCACACTTTCCCATCACTTCTTTGATTTGCTTAGAAAACACACAAAATATTTGCAACGGAAGTCCACTTCCCATTGAATTCATTGATGAAGTTTGTCTTAAATTTATATATTTTACAAGTTTTGTATGCAATTAAGTAATAAATAGGTTTGGGATCGGAATGTAAGTTAGGGTTATGCGTATAAAACTTAAAATAACATTGGATTTCATTTCCTATAAATTCATTTTCATTGAATACATAATAACTGATAAAACGGATCATTTTATCACTGAATTCAATGCAATTAAGTTAAGAAATCTCATCAAAAGTGCAAAAAACTGAAATTAAATTGATGAAAATCTGACACAAAGTGCTAATGAATACAAGAATTTATGAATAAAAATGAAATTAATATAAAATTTATAATTAATTTCATTAACCGTTTGAAACTATTTTTAGAATTTTATTTAAAAGTAATAAAATTTAATTAAAATATAATTTCAATTAAAGGTCTGTGAAATCGCGGCTCAGAATAATTTGAAAGTTCACGTCGACGGCGCTCGACTCCTGAACGCCAGCATAAGGACCGGCAAACCGGCCAAAGATATTGTGAAGAATTGTGATTCCGTTTCAATTTGTTTGTCAAAGGTTTTCAATTTAAATATCATTTTAACCTTATTTTTCATTTAAACTTTAAATGAGTTAACGTTCAGGTTATTAATGAATTAATTGAATTAAGGGGTTGGGCTGTCCGGTTGGCACAGTTCTTGCCGGCACTCACCAGTTCATAGAGAGGGCCATCAGATGTAGGAAAGTATTGGGTGGAGGTATGAGACAATCAGGAGTATTAGCGGCGGCCGGGCTTTTTGCACTCAAACAAAATGTAGAGCGATTGGGAGACGACCACAAACACACCGATATGATTGCCCAGGGTATTTAAAGTGCCCTAAAGGGTACAGATATACTAATGATTACATTTGTTTTGTTTTTTAAAGCAATCGCTCAAAAGTCAAAAAATTATTTTAGTGTTGACCTCAAAAACATTTCAACAAATATTGGATTTATTGAAATCGACTCCAAATGGATGAGTGCTTACGACTTCGCAAAGCGCTTACAATTTGTAATCAAATATTTTATTGAATTTATTTCAAAACATTTAATCAAAACATTAATCAAATTATCAAAAAATATAAGAAAAGTATTTTTAAACACAAATAGTTTTGATTAATATTTTATTACATAAGAGATGATTGATCTCTGAAAGACTGGAAGACTTTGTAAATACAATTAAAATAACATTTTTCCTTTAATTTTGTTTAAGATATCGACTCAAGAGAAGGCTGTGTTTGGAGATCATTGTGCTGTTGTTAAGATAAGTCCTAAATCTGAAACCAGATTAAGATATGTCACTCACGCGGACATAACCACTGAAGACATTCATAGAGTGATCGACAAAATTAATTTCATTATTGATAACGAATCCAATGTCTGATGAAAAAAGTGAATACAATATAAAATGAGTAATGCTTTCAAAGTTATTAACTATTTTAAGCCAAAACCTATTCATTCAAGACATTCAAACTTTTTTACACATTTTTTATTGAATTAAACAAAATTAAAGTCAAAATAAAGTTTAATTTAAGTCCTATTTGTGTCGACTTTTTCTCACTAATGGATTGTATAAAACATTGCATTATATGTCTGAGACTTCTCTGACATTACATACAAAGTAGTCTTTTATCACAAATATGTTGACATAAAAGGCATTAACTTTTATTCAAGTTTTCAAATCGTTTTCACAATTAGTCTAAAATTGATTGTTGTTTGACATATAATTACTTATTATTGGGTTATAATTGCAATCAATTACTAAACTTAAGAATTTGTCGATAGAAAGGGTGTAAACAACTTATGTAAGGGTCAGAAGAAAAGTTAATTTGTTTTAAAAGACTTAATAATTGTTTGATTAATATCAAGGAAATCCAGAGAAAAGACATTTTCATCAAATAATTGTATTTTTTTCAAGAAATGAGAAATCAATTAAATAATAGTTTCGGAAGTAAAGCACTAAAGCACTGGATGTTTTGGTTATTGCCTGTGACTTCAGGAATATAACAAAAAAAAACTTATTTTCCGTTTCTTTGGTTTGAATTTATTTCTCAAATAATTTTAGAGTTAATTAGAGTTCAGTTATTTTTATTAATAAATAGTTTTATATAAGAAATAGTCGACAAGTAATAGATGTTATGCCGACAGCAGTACGTGTCGGATGAGTCAAGAAATATACACTTATTATTAGGTCCGCTATGTTTGGTATGGAAAGGGCAGTCATTCATCCAAAATATACCTAACATTCCAGTGCTCTCTTCATACCTTTCCTAAGGAATCCTTCTAACGCTTAGTTAATAATAATTTAAAGAGTATTTGTGAACAGATTTTGGGTTCGTTTCACTGAAAGCCATTTCAAGCCATTCCTCAACTATTTCTTTACTCAAAACTCGTTTTTACTTAAAAATCTTATGGACAGCACAGGTAGTAGTGTAAAGCAACAGTTGGAAAATACAGGTTTTGTGGGCTTAAAAAGGTTTGTGTGTTTCACGTAAGGTATAAAAGTTTGAAAACTTTTCTGTAATTTTTGACTCAAAATAAGTTTTATTTAATTTATTTGAAAAATGAGTTGAAATACAAATGTTTTGAATATATTTTTCATTAAAAATAGTTGAAAATAGTATCAAATGATTGAATAATAGTTTGAAATACGAGAATTAGATCCGTAATATTCCCAGACTATCCCCGGGTATAATCACTAACAACCCTCTGATTATTGAGCAAAAAACCAAAGTCTGAAAAATGTTTCTCAAATAGATTTGAAACGCAATCGCAAACTCATCCACTCTTACGGCTCAGCACTGGCTTTATGTGTCGGTCCGTACGACTCATACCTGTGTTTGAGAACTAAAAACTGTTTGTATTTATCGCTCAAAATTTGATTTCAGTTTTTGACTGTTTTGTTGAAATATTTTTAATGTTGAGTTATGTCTTAAGACAAGGGATTAATTGAAGCACTGATATACCGGCGCTGTACTAATCCATTGTGAAAACTACCTGTTCTTGTGTTTCATTGAAATATAATCTTAAGCTCACTTTAACTGAGTCTACATCTGGTTATTGGGTTGTATTGAAGCAAAAAAGTGGTGACAAGTGTTGTATATATGATCAAAATGGCCTGTTCTGCGACCACCCTCTCCGTCGCTACCATTATATCGGTGGTGGCCGTCGCCTGTCTGGCCATTGGCTTCAGTACTGATAACTGGTATGAGATAAGAGTCGATAAAAATAAGACAAAGCCATACATAGAGACACACGGCTTGACTCAAGAGTATGAGAAAGACTACAGATATTACAGCAGAGATGAGGGACTCTTCCGGATATGCTTTGCGGAGAAAAAGCCAAAAGAAGGTATACTTTGCGTACTTTTCTGTACTTTTCACTCATTCCTCTTAATATTGATTTCATTTTTGCAATGTTTTTCAAAATAATATCTTTTGTTTCACTTTTATCTCTAATTCACTCAATATTTCAATAAATATTTGCTATTTAGTCAACAAAAGCTGAAAATTGTTTACTTTATGACCAAAAATATATTGAAATATGTTTTCAGACAAAACATTAATTATTTTTGTGTTAATTAATGTGAAATAAGTTATCCTTGAATTTGAATATTTCTTGAAATATAAAAACTATTTCTCATTTCAATAATCTTTTAATCTTTTGGGTAAGACATGTAACTTAAGTATAATATTGAATGAAACAGTGTTTGGACTGAACCTAACCGGCCGTTCAGGTTATGGCTCTTATATTGCATTCCTTATAAAACATTCCCTTTTTTAAGCATTTCTTTGTAGTCTTACTATAATTATTCGCAAAACTATTGCTTTTATTCATAATTATGCACAAAATAAATGATTTTTTAACGATTTTAAGCCAAAAATTCCGGAGTTTTTCCTTTGAATTACATTTTTATATATTTTTTGTTCAGAAATTAGTTTTTGAATTATATTTAAAAAGTTGAATGAATTTTACGATATTTTGGTCTTTTTTAGTAATCATTTATTTGTCAGACACTCAATGAAAATAACAATTTTATTGATTATTTCTGGTTTTGACCTCAAAATAATGTTTTTTATTTTGAAAATGCATAAAATGGACCAAAAATATTGAAAAATTAAAATTTATCTGATTTTAAGGGAAATATTTATTTTTGAACTCATCTTTGGGTGAATTGAAGTCAAATTGAAATATATTTTGTTATCATTTTGACTTGAATTACAACTATTATTGTTAACTTCCTCTCAAATGTTTGGTGTTTTTGGAGACAATCTTTCAATAAGTTTTAATTTATTTAAATGGGACTAAATCTGACATTACATTGGCATACCTGTGCTCGGATAGACTGGCTGTTATATAAAATTGGAGCAAATATGCCATAAAATAGGAAAAACGATAAAAAAGTTTTTAGATTTCAAACAAATCATTCAAAAACTAAATTAACTTTTATTTTGTTTTTTTGTTTTGAATTATACTTTTCTGATGTTTGTTATTATAATTGCATTAAAGTTCAAACACATTGTGAATAACATAAAATACAATCAATTGTTTAGCTATTGTTCACAAAATATAGTAATTCATTGAAAACCACAGAATATTTTCATTTTGTCTTTAATTTGATTTTCTCTCTGTTTTGTTCACTAATTCTTGTATTTACTTATTATTCATAGAAAATTATAACAATTATTTAAATCCAATTCCTTATACCAGTGCCCACATATCTCTCTCCTACGCAAACCGAGTGCTTTAATATCGACTATTATATACCAGAAAATGAAAACTCAGACAAATTTACTGACCAACGGTGGGAACGATTGCGTAAGTGTTTAAAATTTCATTTTCAAAACTACTATAAAAATAATTATTAAACAAATGTATGCATTCATTCATTCAGTGCTGCGAATGAGTGAATGAGAGCTTATATTCAACTTTCAATTAGTACTCTATTGTTTCACTTCTATTGTGAGCTTTGAATACACTTTAAATTGAATTAAAAGTCATATCATTTGCGATAATATAATATTTTGTCCTATTTTTCACAATTTGTGACACTTTTTCTTAATTGTGTTTAGTTTTACTGACAAACCGTTTATTGCACTTAAATGTAAACAAATCTAAACTTTTTTGTTTGAAATCATTTTAACGGTTTATCTGATATACAGTGCTATTAATATAGTATATCAACAGTTAATCAAAATTTCATTCAGAGATTCAAATTTCAGGAATAGTTTTGGTTTTCTAATATTGTTTTATAAACTAAATTATAAAACCTGTCATTTAATACAGTGATAGCTATGTAGGGGTAAAACCCTTATATTTTTAATTATGAAATATCGTCTGAACTACTGCAACATAGATAATTTATCAATGTCATTTTTCTAAAATTTAATTTAGACTTTTGAGAAATCCCATCATTTATTCCCTGAATATTTAAATATTTTTATATCAAATGGTTTTAATTATTAATAAATATTTATAAATTTGAGTTCAATTTAAAAGAAAATCAAATTTCGATTAAAAGTATTAATTATTTGACACAATATTACAACAAATTATTATTTTCAACATTTAATGCAATTTTATTTAACATTTATTCAATCGATAACTGAATTGATATAAATGTCGGTCATTGACATCGCCTTATGTTTTGTAATCTCAAACATGAATTGCTTTTTTGGACAAAATTATAGCAAAATATTATGCAATTTCTAAAAAGCTTTACAAATGAATCAAACCTTTGATTTGAAATTTGAATAAAATTTTAGTACAAATAATCACTGATTTTCAGGTTTTGCTCTCAACCTGTGCTCCTATTCTCCATAATTATATTAAATCATCATTTTATATGACAAGAATTTTTTACATTAAATAATAATTACTAAAAACCCCTAACCCTATGAATAAGTTAATAATTAACGGATCGATTGCAAAGACTTTTCTGAAATGTCTGAAAAATTTAAAATCTAATAATAGTCTGACTTTAATGTTAAGTATTCCCTAAAGATATTCACGCATTCAATAGTCATACAAAATATTTTACAAAAATATTATAACATATTATTAACTCATTGCTAACTGTTTTTAAAACAGACTTTTGCCGCAAAATTCTTGTGTGAATTAAAAATAATACAATAATTCCTGTTATTCTTGTTTTTTCACTGTTCAAGTATTTTTAGTTAACCTGGACCTCTATATCACTGCTATTCTCTGTCAAAATTATTTTTTACTTTCTCTCAAATTATTTTATTAAAAATGACTTTTAATTGTTTGTGAATTGTGTTAAAAATTGAATGGATTTTGAAATTTAAGGCATTTTTTGTTGAAATAAATGAAATTTTCTTTAAAATAATGTCAAATAAAAAATTCTTTTTAAAAACAATGACAAATAGTTTTGAGTTTATTTTGGTTATGATTACGTGTGATATAAAACCAATGCCTATAACAATCAACCTCGGTGGTTTAACACATTACTACTAATTGTATGTATGGTCTCATCAATTGAATAAATGCTAATTAATTATAATTATATGTTTACTTCAAAATTACACAAATCATATCCCGGACATTGAATTACAGTATAAGAAATTCAAAACAAGTTTTCTCTTGAAATTGATTTTTGAATATTTTTTTGTCGACTCAACACAATTGAGATGTTTTTGACTTATGATTACATACTCTGTAATTCAAGAATTCATACATTACTTGGATTTTACTGTCATTACATATAAAAGTTTATTTGATTACAACTCAAATAACCCTTACATAAGACAATCAAATGGTTTTTAACATTACACACAACCATCTCATCGTTAATACCCCTGTCGTTATCAAAGATAATAAGTTGGTGTCGAAGACCCCATTGTTGTGAAGACTATTAAATATAAATTAGTTCTCATCTCAAACAACAATACATTAACTGAAAATCATTTTCATTATGCCTTTCAATGACTTAATTTCCGGTTCTGTTAACTCTTCTAAACTCAATGATTGTTAAAATAAAGACTGAATTTTCATTATCTTTGGTTAGTTTTCAGTGATTTCCCACAAATTGGTTGTTTCAACGATAAATAACTTTAGTTTTCTTTCGTCACAAATATTTTTCATTAAAAATTGCAAAATTAGATAAAATGTAAAAACAATGAAAACAAAAATCATTTATTTTAAAAGTTTATATAAAAAACACCAAAAAATATATAATTAATTAATTTCTAGTGAATTAACCCTTACTTTGGATTTTAGATTAGATTATAATTGAAATACAAATAAAATTATCGATTGTTTTGAAATTTTTGAATACATTTTTTGCCCAAGTACAGTATAATATTTAATTAAAATGAAAAATGACTTTTCTAGAATTCTACCCAGATGATCTACTTAAAGTTTTTAGCAGCCTAATTGTACTTTTAATTAAATAACCCTTACATTTGAGAAATGAAATAATTATAACTAAGTATTCATTAATTATTACACTTTTTATTGCTTATCAAATCATTTATTCAAATAACAGTGTTTTTAATAATTATTTTTAGTCTTAATTCAAATTAAACTCAAATAATATTTGTGTAAATAATCTTAAAAAGTGATAAATAATTATAATTTCAAACAATTTATTCAAATTTTAATTAATTTTTAATAAATTGTTATTTTATTATTACATTTCAATAATTTTTGTTTAACATTATAATTATTTAATTTTTAAATCTAATTATTATACTAAATTAAATTTACCAATGTAATTGTATTTGTAGATATGGCCAGGTCGGTTGTGGCCCTATATATCGTCGCCTTTTTCTTCCTATTCTTGTCGTTCTTCACAGGCATTGCAGGTAAGGATTGAATGAAATTATTTAATAAACTATTTATTTATAATATAAACTGAAAAACACATAAAACTATATATAAATAGCAAATAATATTTGTGTTAACCTCTAATGAATAGAGTTATGGAAAATGTCTGAATTTGAACAATAGGTTAATTGACCCCGACGTTCATAATAGGCTTAAAGACCTTCCTTTATGTTATTATTAGTTGAATTCAGTTTTCAATATTTTTTTTGAAAATTCAAAAAATAGATTCAATTTATATACAGAAGAGTCGAAACCAATGAGAAATAAAATTTTATAAATTTATGATTAATTGAAATTTGATGTTAAGGTTGTTGGAAGAGATCGCACGCAAACCTGGTCTCAACCGGATTACTGCAATTGCTTTCGTGTAAGTCTTTACACATTTATTTAATATCTATTTTGATTGAAAGCATTTCAATAACTGTTATCACTTGTCTATTACAGCACTGATGGATGCCGGTGCTATGGGACTCTGGCATGCCGTCCAGTTCTATGATCACCATAAACTCAAAGACGTTCATTCCTACGCTCAATGGCCTGACGTATGCATTCATTAAAACAAAACAATATAACAATTATTTAAAATCTGTTTCATTTATGCACAGGTATTGAAACAGTCTGGAGTGACTGAGTTTTACTACGGATGGTCGTATATACTGGCCTGGATCGGTATAGCCCAGTGCCTCATCTCCTCAATTATGTTTTTATCGGCGGCCCGTTGTATACGTGCGGAGAAACGCATTGAACAAACAAAAAACATGCAATACTTAATGCCTGTATATCCGGACAAGAGAAACCCATACGGCATGAACTATGCCTATGCCTATCCCGGGCCATACCATTACCACGGATCCCAATACGGGATCGGACCCTACGGTTATTAATTAATGATAGCCTTCTTGAGTGCCTTTAATTCACGTTTTGTTAGCCATTAAACCATTTTTACATTTTATACTCAAAACTCAATCATAAATACAAAAAACAATTTGTGTTTTCATAAATCGATTGTAACTTATCATCACTTCATTTGTTTTTATTTGTTTTAAACATTAATTTAGTTTTCATTTCATCGATAATTGTGTGAAAAGTATGTAAATTCATAACAAACTACACAACTATTATATTTATGAAAAATACAAATTCAGGTGTATTTTAGACTATTTTTAATTAATTTCAGACCTGATTGTACTGTAAGAGAGGTTTTTTGAGTGATTTTATTGTTTGTAATAACGGTTTGGTCTAAAACTCCGATTAGTTTTAAAATGTTTTAATTATTTTTTACTATTCTCTGATTCAAACACTAATAATATAATTGTATTTTATAATCAATTTTCTGATTGAAAATGAAATTACAATTCAATAAAGATTTTAATTTTAATTTTTACAACTTATTCATTCAAATGGTGTATATATTGTGTAATAGTTTATAAAAAACCAACTTTTCTTATGATTGCTATTTTAATTCAGATAACCCAGGGTCTAATTTTGGCCTTTCAATCTATGAATCATTACTAATTTAATCTCAATATCAAAGTCTGGACCCAAAAAACAATTACTGAATCATTGAAATAATGATAAAAGTATTTAAGATTTATTGTTTTTATATAACAATTAGTTTTGAAAAGTATTGAGTTTTTGGTCAAAGAGTTTTGAAAACAACATATAATTAATCATTGATTTTATAAATTATAAAATGCAAATGAAATGCAAGTAATTGTTTGAAGAAAAAAAATTCTTTCCTTATATTTGTTCACAAACTTTGAATTCATTTAAAATTTCATTCAATAAAACATTCAAAACATAATATAAATGACTGAAAAAGTTAATTTTTGAATTCAAACCCGACCCTGAATACATTTTTTAGATCCACCTTCTATTGTAAAGGTAATATTGAAGAGACCTTGATATAAATACAGTGTTGAAAATTGAATGTGAGTTGTCGTCATCAGGGTTTTCATACCATTGAAATGGGGAACAGATATATAAATTCAGTTATTTTTATATACATTTTCAGTTGTTTTTGTAATTTTCACCAAATCTTAAGTTTTATTCAGTTTTCCTAAGAATTCAGGGATTTTTGCCAATAATTCTGACCTTCAGTGCAATTAATTATCAATTTATTTGTTTTCATCTAAAAATATACAAACTTTTAATCGTTTGACATATTTATCACAATTTTTATCAATTAATAGGTTTTCTGATTACAAAAAGTCAATACATTTTGTCTGAAATCCAGTTCTCAGTGAAACCCAAACCAAAATGTCTTCAAAGAGAGTGGTTGTGGACCTCTTCTACGACATTATAAGTCCCTACTCTTGGATCCAATTTGAACTTCTTTGTCGTTATAGACCTCAATGGCAGTCAATGGTCTTAAAGTTCAAACCATTTCTTTTGGGGGCTGTTATGAAGTCAAGCGGAAACAGTGCACCACTAATGGTGCCAAACAAAGCAAGATATATGCTAGGTGATCTTAAAATACTCAACAACTACTACAAAATACCACTCGTTATGCCCGAAGACTTTGTAGAAGTGGCTCTAAATAAGACATCTCTCAAAGCCATGAGATTTGTGACAGCAATTGATTTGATAACAAACGGAGAGTCAACTGAAGACATGTCCAGAGAGTTGTGGAAACGAGTGTTTGTCAGCCATCAGGACATAACACTTCCCGACAGCTTCAGAGAAGCGGCAAAGAAATGCAATTTAAGTGAAGATATCGTTGAAAAAGCGATTTCAATGACTGAACAACAGGAGGCGAAGGAAGCGCTTAAGAAGAATACAGAAGAAGCGCTTTCTTACGGCGCTTACGGCTCTCCAACCACTGTTGTCCATCTGTCCGACGGACCCAAAATGATCTTCGGAAGCGATAGAATGGAAATCATTGGTTCACTTCTTGGGGAGAAATATGTCGGACCTCTTCATAAATATAATAAACTTTGAATTGGTTTTGATTTTTTATACTTTAATAGACTTTTATATTGTATTAGAGATTATGAAAACCAATAAATAATTTCAAGTCTTTTTCAATACTTTATCTTTTAATACAAAGAAAGGCTAAGAATAAGTCATTAAATGATAAATGAATTGAAAGCTGTTTTGAATTATAATTTATAAAACAATCGGAAATTAAATTCAAATTAATTGTAAATTATAAAAGTAATCATTAGGTTATCCTTAGACTACCCTTAGGTTATCCTTGGTATATTTTGTTTATAAACTAATTTTATTCATTTATTGCTATTTTAATGGAAAGGTATGCAAAAGTAGGCGTTTGTTTAATAACCAAATATAAATCGATGATTAAGTCATAACTAAATTAAATGACAAATCAATGAATTGAGGGCTAAAATAGAAGAAAGCGATTGAGATGATAGGGAACAGGTAGAGGATAAGTAGAGGACAGGTTGGTTTGGCAAATGTGGGACAAAACAACGTCATCTTAAGGTCAGTTACGTGTCTTAGCTTTTATTGATTGCATATCTTTGTGTTAATTAATTTCACTTCTCATGAAAGTCTCAGACATTGTAAGACTGAATACAATGAATGTCTGTTTAGAGCAAAGAATTATCTCATTATTAAAAACAATTGAATTTAAATATTGTATTGAATTCTGTAATAAATTGTATAAACAATAGTAAGAATCAAATGTTAGACTAATATTAAGTAACAGTCAATAGATTCAATAGATTTTGTCATTTATTTAATGTATTTTAATATTCAATGCATTCAACAAAACGCGTGAATGAGTTTTGCGGTTGGCTTTTGAAAAACAAGACTCAATATATAATACATAATAATTGGTTTGACACGAATGTGGACTTAAATTGGTTCAAACAGGTCTGCAAATAAGACATTTGAAGGTTGGACCCACCCGTTCAACCTGTTTGTGCAATTGGCACTGCTTTCTGTACCGTTTCTTCAGATTATAACACGAATTAACTGAACCTGTATTTGTATTAGTGCTCTCATACCAGACCAACATTGGATTTAGTTATCGGTGCAAAACTTGTGCAACATTTCAAATAACATGACTTTTGTGCTTAACTATGGATAAAGACTTAATTATAAAAGAAAATGCATTTTATATTAATATTGATTGTGTTTTTGGTTTCGTTTAATTCATTACTTATCGGATCTATTAATCCTTCAAATCCTAAACTCTTTGGTAAAAACCAATTCATTCAAAACAAAAATCATGAACTTTTAAGTGAGTATTGTTTCACTCAAATCGTCTGCCGATATATAGACTGAAAACCGTTAACTATTTATAAGATATTTGCAAACTGTTGAAAGTTGTCTCAAAACTGAGTGTATATGAAAACAATTCCTTATATTTTGTTTTATTTTTCAATAAATTTTGTTTTTGTTGAAAACTAATTGTATTTTATGTTTGAAATCAATCGCTGATCAAATCTTAACACTAATCACTTGCGCTCAAAGGGTTTATTGTAATTCATACAAAGGAAGGGATTTTAAACTTAAGGAAAACTTTTTCCGGAAGTAATGGTATTTTGTTTAACACTTATAACAATATCCATAACTAATATAACTTATGATTGTTTCACAACAATTATAAATTCATTTTAATCTAAAAGAAATTAAAACTTTTTTGTTTGGCTTTCATTTATCCGTCGTATGAATGCCAGGGAAAAAGTTTGAGGCAAAGCCCTATTAATTCAGGGGTTAATCCGAATAATTTCGATTTTGGTCTAAATTAATAAAAAAACAAATTTTTGTATAATTTTAATAAAAATCAGATAAATTGAGAACTAATTTAAGTTTAATTGAAAATTTACGCAAAATTTATGACTTTTTATGACATTATTTCTTAAAATAATTTTCTAAATTATCAGAATCATCTGAATCTATGTTTGAATCAATAATTTTTATTTTATAATTGAAATCAATTAATCAACATTTATATTCAAGTTAAACTCAACCCACAAAACCATTTCAATGATCTTTTACCCTGAGATCACTTCTGTGTAGACATTATGATAACTAAAGCCAAGACCTGGATATCATTGCTAACAGAATGTTGTTTATTCTTGTCATACATTCAGTTATAAATGAAATCTTGAATTACTTGAACTTAATTGACAAATGAATTGAATTATTATTCAATTATAAATTTAAATGAAAAATAAAAACCAAATCAAAGTTTAAAATTATTTAAAATGATTTCAATTCAAAAACACTTATCGGTTGACAAAATCTTTAATTATAATTGAATGCAAATTCTTTAACAATACTTTTGTATTTTATAACAAAATTGAATGAAAAACAAAATCAACAATAAATTTCAGTTATATTTAAATAAAGCTAAAAATCGTTACAAAGTTTTACTTTTAAGGAAATGCAAAATAATTGTTAATTACTTCCCAGGGATTGGTATTTTTGTAATTCATAGCATATTTAGAGCAACAAAACTATCTCTGATTAAACTGACTGTTAAAATTGGTCATCACTCATACACATATGGCCTTGGTCTATTGAATTTACCGTTATTTGAGCTATGATTAAACCGGTAAAATGTAAAATAGATCAAAAGTATGCCTTTAACTGTGTTTTACATTAATTTAATATAAAAATGAATTATAAAAGCAATGAATATTACGATTGAAATGACATTTCACACACAAATAGTAATATAAAAAAGATTTCTCAGAATTAAAAATATTTGTCCTCTTATTTGATGTACAAATGGTTTATCTCTGAATCAAATTTATTTTTCTTGAGTTATATTTAGTTTAATGTCATTAAAGAATATTTAAAACATAAAAAACATACGACTTTTGAATATTAAATATTTTCTCTGATCTTCACATTTGATATGATTTTTGCTTATCATTCAAAGCAAATGATTGTATAGTTTAGAAGAGGACACAAATTGAGTGGTCATTACTGTATGAAAACTATTACAAACAGTGTAAAACAGAAAACGAAAAGTTTTTGCATTTGTTTTTGAAATGCTTTCAAAGATTTCGTTGTTTTTTTGAATAATATTTAGAAATTATTTGATAAAAATCAAAGAAAAAGTTTTAACCTATAAATTGAGGAAACGGTTCATTCATATTGAAAGTTCAGGTCATCTCTGGATAGCATTAAAATCTAAAAATATTATACAGATATCAACTTTTTCTGATCCTTTGACTCTGATTTTTAACTATAAATATATTGATATCTAATGAGTTTAAGACCTCAAGTCTTATTATTTCTAGAAATAAATGAATTGGAAAGGGAGGGACAGTAGTCTCGGTCTTCCCTGATTTGATCAGTAATTTGTCCCCTCATTGAAAATCAGCTTTAGTTGACTGTACGGGTCTTTAAATATGTTTAAACCCTTTTCAAACAATCAATCAAACAAAAATTCATTGATGTTTCAAAACTGAGATATCCTTGCTCATTATGTCATATCATATAGAAATGACGACATATCCTTGGTATTTTAGATACTTATCATTCAAAAAAGAGTGTTATTGAATTGATTTAATTAAAGATTTAAACGATTGATAAATAATTTAATTTTAAGTGAAAATTGATTTTTACAAAACGTTTTCAATAATTAATAACAAATTTGTTTTATTTTAGATTCAGTTCTGAACCGAAAGCTATTAAATAATGCCAAACCACACAAGAAGTTGGTTTGTTATTACACCAATTGGTCTCAATATAGACCAAAAGAAGGCAAATTCATGCCCGAAGATATTGACCCTCATATTTGCACTCATCTTATTTTCAGGTGATTTTTTCATATTATTTTCAATGAAATAAAATAAAAAAGATTTCAATAATTATATTTTAATTAAAATTTTTAATGACTTTTATCTCAATTTGGATAAAATTTTAATAATTTTATTGAGAAATAAAAAAATGGTTTTTAAACTAAATATTAAATAAATATAAATATAATAATTAAAGTATTTGTATAATAGCTTCGGTTGGATGAAAGCCAATAAACTGACCTCGTTTGATTCCACCGATGAGACAAAGAATGGCAAGAAAGGCACTTATGAAAGGGTTATTGATCTCAAAAAGCAAAATCCAAATCTTAAAGTATTACTCGCCGTCGGTATGTCTGCTGTCTATAGGGTTTAACTCATTTTACCGAATCTTTGCTTGATATTATAAAAGGTGGATGGTCATTTGGCACTGAGAAGTTTAAGACTATGTCCACAAATAGATATAACAGACAGGTATTCATCTTCAGTGCAATGGAATACTTGAGAGAAAGAAGTTTTGACGGTTTGTGTGGTTTTTATAGTGATTTTGAATATATATTTACATAATGTGCTTAATCTAAGGCCTAGACCTGGACTGGGAGTTCCCTAAAGGATCGGACGATAAGAAGAATTTTGTGGATCTTTTGAAAGTATTATTGAATCAAATATTTATCAAAAGTTTAAAACAACTTATTTTACAGGAATTGAGAGAAGCGTTTGAAGCGGAGGCTAAAGAGAAGAAGCTACCCAGGCTACTTTTGACTGCCGCCGTTTCTGCCGGTTCTGACATTGTTAGGGGAGGTTATGATGTGCCGGCAGTTGCAGCGTATGATTCATTACTTTTAATATATTTAATCATTAATTAATTTCTTTCTCAAAGTTATGTCGATTTCTTGAATATAATGTCTTATGATTTTCACGGGAAATGGGAGCCAAAGACCGGACACAACGCCCCACTCTTTGCCCAGTCGTCTGAGACTGAATGGAGAAAACAACTGTGCATTGTATTAATATGACATTTTATACACTTATCAATCAGTTTTCATTTGAGTTGTGCTTTAATTAGGAATTTGGAGTAAAGATGTGGGAACGTATGGGTGCGCCCAAAGACAAGATAGTGGTAGGAATGGCTACTTATGGTATGATTTCTATAATTCCCATAAATTTATGAAATTCTTTAACACTTTTCAACTAATTGTATGGAAATTGTAAAACAGGTCGGAGTTTCACACTCAGCAAGACTTCTGACAATGGCTTCAACGCCCCGACGTCTGGTGGCGGTAAGGCCGGGGAGTTTACTCGGGAGTCAGGGTTTTTGGCATTTTATGAGATTTGCGAAATGTTGAAGAATGGGGCCAAATATATATGGGATGAGGAACAGAAGGTGCCGTACCTTATAGATGGGGATCAATGGGTGGGCTTCGATGATGAGCGCTCTATTAGGGGTAAAATGAAATGGCTTTTAGACAACGATTATGCCGGTGCTATGGTGTGGACGGTTGACATGGATGACTTTAGTGGCAAGTGTGCCGGAAGGAAATACCCCTTAATTGAGATTATGGGCGAAGAACTTATAGGAAGACCAAAGGCTTCGTCTAGTTTTGACTCAATTGTAATGAAAGCGTCTGCAAATGCATTGATAACACCCACCGTTCCCAATGAAATTAATACAGTGCCAGAAAAGATCGATTTAAAATCTACCGGTTCTCGCATCACCACAAATGCATTGCCAAACATATCGGATGAGGAAACAAATGCCAGAATTGTTTGCTATTACACTAATTGGTCGAACAAGAGGCCAGGTATCGGCAAGTTTGAACCCGAGCACTTGGATGCCAACCTCTGCACTCATATTATCTTTGCGTTCGCGAACCTAAACAGTGAATTCAAGATCAGTCCGAGTGAGGAAACAGATGAAACACATGGATCTACAAAAGGACTTTACGATAGAGTGCTGGCTATCAAAGAGAAGAATCCAAACTTACGTGTTATGATAGCAGTGGGAGGTTGGATGATGGGACCGTCACCTTTCAAACAATTAACTGAAAACACTTACAGACAAACACTTTTTATTTTCAATGTAATCGAGTTTTTGCGTAAAAAAGGTTTCGATGGACTCGACATATGTTGGGAATTCCCGAGAGGGACGGAAGACAAGGAACGATATGTCGCTCTCATTAAGGTTTGGGTTTTATTTCAATGTTTTTAATAATGAAAATATAATTTCAATCAGGAATTGAGAGAAGCGTTTGATGGAGAGGCCAAAGGGTCGGGAAAACAGAGGCTTTTACTGACAGCTGCTGTTCCCGCGAGCTTTGAGGCCGTCACCAGTGGTTTCAATGTTCCCGAAGTTAATAAGTGAGACATAAATGGAAACAATAGTTTGTAATTAAATATTAATTAATTCAATGAAAAGATATTTAGATTTCATGAATATTATGAGTTATGACTTTCACGGGGATTGGGAGCAAACGGTTAATCATAATTCACCCCTTTTTGCACTCAACAGTGCCACCGGTTATCAGAAGAAGTTAACTGTGGTTTGCAATTAACTAATCATTTGTTTGGGGTTTCTTTAAAACTCTTTTTATTTGATAGGACTTTAGTGTTGGGGAATGGGTTACAAAGGGAGCGTCAAAAGAGAAGTTAGTGGTTGGGCTCCCGACCTATGGTTAGACATAATATGCTTTTGTTATTTCAAATATTATTAAAATATTTTTACATAACCTAAAGGTCGGACATTCACTCTTTCAAGTCCTAATCTGACTGACATAAATGCACCGGCTATTAAAGGTGGTCTTCCCGGCCAATACACGAGGGAATCGGGATTCTTAGCATTTTTTGAAGTAATTTATGAATTAATTTATGTTTTATTAAATTTAAATACAATTAAAACTCCAATAGATTTGTGATCTCTTAAAAATGGGCGCCACTTTGGTCTGGGATAACGAACAGATGGTTCCCTACGCCTACGCCGGCGACCAATGGGTTCGTTGTCTCTTAGCCTTCACTTTATTTATTGCTTTTGAAATCATATTTAAAACTAATCCTAAATTTAAGGTTGGATTTGATGACCTGAGAAGTTTCAAAGTGAAAGTGAGTTAAACGACAAACAATTAAATTATTTTACTATAAATTGAAATTCATTTTTAGGTTCAATGGCTTAAACAAGCGGGTTATGGAGGGATCATGATTTGGTATGTATGGGAATGGGGTGGGAATGGGATGCATAACAATTACCCCCTATTATAATAACAATAATGTTTAAACACTCATTGATAGGTCTATAGACATGGATGACTTTAGTGGTTCCTGTATGGGACAGAAGTTCCCATTGATCCAAGCGGCCAAGGAGGAACTCAAGGGCTATAAAGTCGCAAACTTAGAAGCCCTGAGCAGTAATATTAATAGTCAGTCAACAGGTTTGACATTATTTTGTGGTTTATTTTAATGCAATGAATAATTAATTGTTTTGTTTGATAGAGAAAAATAAAGACGAAGTGAAGTGCGAGGAATCTGATGGCCATATAAGCTATCATAAGGACAAGACTGACTGTGCGATGTACTACATGTGCGAAGGCACTCGACGTCACCACATGCCGTGTCCGCAAAATCTTGTCTTCAATATCAATGAGAATGTGTGCGATTGGCCCGAAAACGTTGAGGGCTGTGCAGATGCTACCAGTGCTAACGCAAATGCAAAGTAATCCTAAATTATACATAAAATTAGTGCCGAATATTTCTATTTTCACTTACCTTGTTAAATTATGTTTTATTTTATTAAACTTTAAAAGTCTTATAAATTTTATAAAATAATAAAATCAATGAAAAAATACTCAATATTTCAAACAATAAATTAATTTTTATTTACATTTTATTCATTTATTTATAAAATTGAGACAGGACCTGTTGGGTTTGGTTCATATATGTTAGACTTAGGGGCATTTTAAACCAATTAACCCAAAATGAACTTGACACTGATCAAATTACATTCACAGCTACTATAGACAAGCAATGTTGTGATGAATTGATTGCTTTCTCTCACAAGTCTCACAATTTTGATGGCATTTATAGATGAAAGGTCTTTGTTTTCGTCGAAAGATATAATCGATTTCTTCCAAAAGTTTTTATAATTATATTCAAAACAAATATTAAAGAAATTTTTTGTCACTAAAATTAATAATGAATTTTCTTCTAAGGCTTTACAACAGTTTTGTTTGCAATCAATTGTCAATTGGTTTTGATTTTGATCACTAAATGAAAACGATTTTATGTCAAAAATCTCTTCAATTGAATCCAAAAACTTTTCTTTGTGTGAATCGTTAGTCAATATATCAATGGCTTTCTTCAGTTTACCATTGATTGGATCACTTTTGATGACAATAACTGATCTGTCATTATATGAATTGATTGAAAACTTATGAACACTGAAACAATCGGTTTCTATAGTGGTATAGATATCCAAACTATTTATGTCAAACGCAATGAATTTGTGTGTATTGTTATGACGAGAGACTGAGTCCAGCCAAATGAGCCCGCAACTCTTATTCAGATCCGCTGAAACTATTTTTGAGAGCTTATGATTCAAAACAATTGTGTTTTCCGTTTGTTTTGAATCCAATCTATATCTTGAGACGAGTCCGGAATGGCTTATAACGATAGAGAAGTCATATTCTTCTAAATAAAACCCTTCACAGGGGTTGAAACTAATGCCAATCAAATCAAGTTTGATATCATCTTTTACTTTAGTAACAGTTTTTGATGACAAATGACTGCAAATTATTTTATTCGCGTCATTACTGATGCCAATAATAAAAGCATTTTTTAATGTCCACTGGGTTTTGCGAAAACTAGTGATGTCTTCAGTGCTTAGAATCGATAAACTATTCATTGACTTATTATTCTTACAAAAGACGGCAACTTTTGAAGTGTCAGAACTGACGACAACCCTATAGTTATCTCTTGTGTTGTTTAATCTCAGACCTAATAACTCATTACTTCTTCTGCGGATCCACTGAGTAGTGGTTTCTTTGTTAATCACTTGATTTGATTTTTGCCATTGAGTTGTGATCTGTTTCACATAAAAGGATCGTTTTGTTGCCATTTGTTTTCGTTTCGGGATTTTTATTTCATTGAACGCTATTTTCTTTAATTCAATAAAATCGTAACAATTTTTAGCCGTTTCTCTGATATTATTAATCAAATAACCAGAACTTTCTAACTCTTCAGGGTCTGTATTATTCACTCCCATTTTGATCAACGCTAGACTAAATCTAAACAATACTTTCACCCCTTCTAACCAAAAACAGTCGATTAAGAATAAGCGCACCTGAAATCGCAAATATGATTGTTATTATAGGAATACAGTATGTTGTGTATCAATATATAATAGAGTGTAATTGACCAGGGATGTTATGTTTGAACTCTCTTTGAAGATAAGGAATAAATACAATGAAATGAAAAATAGAGAGAAATTATGAATATTTTGTCTAAAAAGAGAGAAAACGAAATAATTTATAGAAATTCAATGAAAACACAAATTATTGCTTATATTTTGGGAAAAGCATAAAAAGCTAAACAGCTATTGTATGAGATAAGTAACCTTGGTAACATTAAAAGCAATGATGCTTTTTATATTAAATACATTGAACTAATACTTTGTAATTACAGATAATTATGTGTTAAAGTAATGTTGAAAATGGTTTTCACTATAATTTTTATATTAATGTCAAAACCTCTGAACCACTGAACGGCAGACGAACTCTATGTTAAAGACATTTATTATTCAAAACTTCAAAACCTTTTATTTGATTTCAATGAATGAGAAAACACAATGAGCTTCAATCCTACACAGAGGGACAGTACGTGGCACAGGCACGTGCCTTGCATGGCCAGGTGGTATTCATCAGTAACAGGTAATACATGCTTGAATAAGGCTGCGCTCCCTTTAATTTTGTGGCACTCGTAGTGAAACATCAGTGAGACTGAGAGGCATTAAGTAAGGCATCTGGCATTCAGAGCCACGCGACACATGCAGACCAGGCATTCACAACTGGCCATTGAATGGGCAGAAGCTGCAGATCTGCAGATGCTTTGTTGTTATCTAAACTCTTTCAATATGTTGTTAAAAGCGATATAATTACTGAAACACATGCAAAATGTTTTGCTCTGAAAGTCAAACGATTGCGAAGAAAGTCATTCATAACAACAAAATCCAAACTATTTATAGAAGTATTGAAATTGTTTTTGCATTCAATGAAAAGTCATTTAAGATTTAAAATCAGTCAATATTTGACAATTTTAGATAACATTGTTTGTCTTCAATACAGATGTCCTAAAGCTGTGAAACTTCTTCAAACAATTAATTCTTAGTTAAGTCACAAAAGCCGACAAAACAAGGAATGGATGTCTGAATCAGTCGCACAAAAGTTGGCGACAAACTCTCCTTTCAACTCAATATTTGACTTTAGTTTTACTTAAAATACTTTTTTGCAAAAACAAACACAACTTTTACTACTTTTTACGTTTCAATGAAACATAAAATAATGCATAAAACCCTGTCTTTCAGTAAATGTTTGTTTAAATTTACATTTTTTTAAAGTCATAATCGGATTAATAAACAATATATTTAATCAAAAAATCAATTTCCGCTTCAATTCATTGCTAAAAATGATGACTGAGTCCTAAGAAAAGACAACAGCCCTGTATTGAACTCATAAATCAACGGCCAATACATCTATGAATGATTTTTCTTTAATTATAGAAATGAATAACAATTTGTTGATTCAATATATTTGACGATATTTTCAATATTCAATGCATTTAACGATATATTCGTTATATTTTTCAAATTTATGTTTCGGTTTCGTTCGCCAGTATTGTTAGCATTGAATACAGCCCTTGACTATCAAATACTGGTATAGAATAACCAGAGCTAAAGACTGGTGTTGTAGGAGCGCCAGGTGCAGTTGTTTGGTTTTGTGTTGGTTGAGGGGTAGAGCTGGGGATATAGAGTGCAACGCGTGCTGGAGATTTGACGACGTGCTGCACGTATTGCTGGTTCAATTGACCCGTAGGCACAATAGCCCTGTGCTTAACATAGGGATGAATTGTGCATAAAAACATCTGCAGTCAAGCTTTGAGTTCATTTTCGTTTCAGTCCTCAGAGAAGAAAGTTTTGTTAAACTCTTGTTTTGAGTTTTCAGTTATTTATAAAAATTTCGTTATGTTTTCAATGATTTTGTGAATTATTTCTTCAATTTTTGTCATTTATTAACAAATTTTGTTATATTTTTGTCAAAAATTTGCTCAAAATGTGTTCACAATTAGTAATATTGATATCATTTATAACGATTACAACAACAGCTCCAGTGATAAGAAATACAGACTTTAATCAGTTATCAAACTCTATTGGAAGATCATATGAAAGCACTACCAGTGCCTCATCCACTACCTCAACGACAACGTCTAATATGCCTACCAATGCCTCATCAAATAAAGAGCGCAATTGGCTGTTGACTAAGGCCTGGCTCATCGATAACATCAATCGCTTGAGACATGAATTCAATGAACTCGAGAGGGATTATAGCCATCACATCGAAGTCGCAGAAACTTTGAACACTAATAAAGACAAACAAATGGTTGAAGAGATGGCAACTCTCAGAGCGGATCATACAGTGCTATCACAGCAACAGAAACAGATCATTCAATTGATGAAAAAGAGTCAAACGCTAAATATGAATGCCATTAAGTCTAAGAAGACTTCAATCACAACCACATCTACAACACCCACAGAGTTGCCCAAAAAAAGACATAAGAAAAGGGATTCAAATAGTGTTAGAAATCTGGCGGAAAGGGAGCAATCATTTGAAGATCAAACCAAACGCAATATGTCTGAAGTGTTTGCAGAAATGTCTTCATTACATGACATAACGATCAGTATATTTGAAGATTTGTTGGATTTAGAGAAGAGAGTGAATGAAAAGATACAAAAGTCATAAACTATTGAATTAAACAAAAATGAAAATCATTTTCCAGTCATTAAAATGTGCTCTAAATGTAATGAAGACTCAAAAAAGATCTCAATTCAAGTGATATTTGAAACACTATTTGAATATTTGTTGATTAAGTCCTAAATAATCAATACTTTTATAAAAAGTTTTCATTAATTATATCAATATTTATATTATTTTTTGCACTCATTTCTCAATTATTTATTATTTTGTAATATTTTTGTAAAATATAATGATTTGTAAAAAATTTAATGAATGATTAAAATGCACTTAAAATCTGATTTATATTAAACTAATTGTTTGAATACTAAATGAATTCAATTATTGTATTAAAATGTAAAAAATTATAAATGATTTTGAATAAAGATTTTGAAAAACAACTTTCACTGGTATTTAGAGGTTCAATGATTTAACCAATAATTCACCAAATATTTTCAAACTACGGTTATTTTTGTCGGCACTGCAACGGCACCGGACTATTGAAGACACAAATCATTAATAATTAGATTCAGATCGTGAAGACCTTGAATAAGTAGTTCATATTAGATAAGTCTTATCATAGGACAATACAGGGATCAGAGTATAACAGCTTTAAGCAAAGAGAGGATCGCACAGACAGTTTCAAAATTGTTGTTTCATTGCAATGATTGATATTATTTTGTACTGAATTTGCGAAAACAGTGCGATATTATTGAGATTTGTTTTTATCTGTTATTATATTTCAATTATATTTATTATATTCCTTAGTAACTCATATATTGTAAGTTTAAACAAGGTTAGTTTGTAAATAGACCAAAAACGATATTATGGGTTTAGGAATCGTGTATCAAATGAGTGTAATAAGAGCACAATACCTGCCAGGGTAATGATGAGTGAAATAATGATAAAAACCAATTCAAAGACAGAGCACTCGTTATTTCTTCAAGCATTTGGTTTTTCTGTTGTGTTTCTAATTTTATACTCTCTGTTAGATTTGAAATAAGATCTTTGAGAAGCATTTGATCTGCCCGTGCACCTGACCAGGGTATAAATAGCATACAATTAATATAATATCTGGTAATAAAAAGCAATTTTGTTATCAATATTTGAAAAATAAAAATATTAATTATTTACAGATTAGTAAATCAAAGGCAAAAGGTTTTGATAACTCATTTAAGAGGAAAATAAAATTTTTGACCCTTTCCTCAAGAGATAAAAAATGTCATAATGATATTGAAATGCAATTATTTCCTGATATAACCGATTAAAAAATGTAATCACCTGTCAGTTGGTGGTCGTAATAATGAGGTGGAAAGTAGTGATCAATTATTGCAATTAAACCCCTATTTTGTGATACAATAAAAATAATTTTCAATTTAATAACAAATAAAATAATTCTGAAAAATATAATCAAATACTGAATACCTGAGCGAATATTCTTCGCTTCCTTCAAAAACAATCAAAAGCAGAGCTGCGATAAAATTCATTCCCTGACAGTACCCGACCCTTGGGTTCACATAAATGCAATATCCGATCAAAATATTCCTCAGTTTTGATGTCTAAGGAAATGAAAAAATGTTTTAATAACAACAAAATATAGAAAAGTTTAACACAATTCTCACTCCATTTGACTTTTCGGCAAACATCTGGTGATTGGGAAACGTTCGCCTAATATCCAGATCAATTTGATTTAAGATTTCATTTTGAAAATTGTTTATTTGATAATCTCTTTCTTCTGACACTTGTTTTAAAATCATTTTCGCCTAAAATGAGAGAATTTTATTCACAGATATATAAAAAATGTTAATTTATTTAAATTACATCAAAATCTTCGCCGATTTTAGAGTTGATAAAAATGAGCCAAATTTGAGGTCTTATTGTATTTGGGATTCCGTAGTCACGTATCAAACACTTAATACTTTCGCAACTGTTTGTCCAATATTTGATTGATTTTGCATTTAATAATTCATTCATTAGTTGTTCAATATATAAGTAAAGCATTTCTTCATTTGTCTGATCCTCTCGTTTGCAAATGAATCCAAACTTGTTGTAGACATTGTCTGCAACGGAATCGCTGTAATACTTCTTCACCACAACTAATACTCGTTTTGCAATCGGAGAGTCGAGTGGTATCTGAAAAGTATATAAAAATATTTGATATATTTAGTCATAAATACAATTGAATTGTATTGCAAATTATAAGACAAAATAAGACGACTCAGAACAGTTCATTGAACCAATAGATTATCAAATGATAACAAAAGTGGTTTTCACTTTAAATAAAATAAATCAATAATTTATTAAATTTACCCGTTTTTGGGACAAAAGGACCGCAAAATTATAGGCCATTGAATTGAAATCATCAAAAATATCTGTCGTTTCCTTTAACATCAAGTCTTCTTCGGTTTCAAAACTGTTATCACTGAAGAAAAAGTTTTAAAATTTGTTTGAATGCATAAATACATTGATATTCACAGCAAATAATATTTCTTATATAAAAACAAAATAATATAAAAATAAAAATAATTTACTGCAAAGTGATGGCAGAGTCCGACGAAGAGCCGGATCGGTATCGTCTGAAATCAATTTTCTTGAGTTTTCTGCAATTATTTTCATTATTATTACATTTATTCATATTTTTATTGATTTTATTAAATAAAATATTATTGTTTGCGTCTATGTCTGTATTCAACCCTGGTAGTTCAAACTTTTTATTAATTTCATTACAAAAACTCATTTTACATGTCTATCCATATGTTGTATTGTCCTGTCCTTCAAACAACAGACGATATTTTATTGCTATTTTGATGAATAGATTTTACAAAGAAATGGAAGTATTTTGACATTTCATCTAAAAATCTTGTATTTATTTATTGATTTGAGAATCAGATGTCATATTTCACTGATAACTATATTTTGACATTTATTATCTGATTTCAGCCGCAGATCACAGATTTATATAACAATATTAATGAATAATATTTGCAAAATGTTTTTCAATTGTCTGTAAAGAAGAGATGAATCACTCATTCATTGAATCATTTAATTCAAACAATATTTAAAATAATTTATTAAAACACATGAAAGCAAAAAACAGTCTATATTTGAGACTAGAGTTTAATATTTGTCTCAATATTTTAATAAAAATAATGTTTTCACTTCAAAAGTGATATGTTTTTCATTAAAACAAGAATTCAATGAAAACTTTTGCAAAATTGTGAACAAATAATGGTTTGAATTGAATATCAATTTATTTCAACGAACAGCTATTATGTGTTGATTTTGTTTCTATTAATAGTCTATTTTAATTGTTGTCCCCCTTTTGAAGTATAAAATCATTGATACATTGATACACACCTGCAATAAAATATACATTTTATTCAAACAAATGGTATTTTGAGTACAAAATCTGATATCATATAGCGTTTTAAAATCCAATTATATTACTATATTATTGACACAATAAATGATTTTGGTAATTTAGAAATTTAAAATGAAATGTTGAGGAGTATTTCAGTCTCCTATTATAGTATATAATATCATTAGACTTTATGTGGTTTTACTTCATTAGAAACCTATTATACAAACTCTTATCAGCAGTGAATTCATTGAAAACCCCAAACAATATAAAAATATTTTGACATAACATACGAATCGATTGATTGTTTGGAAAATTCAATTAATTTTGACTTTCTTTTGACATTTTTATTATAAGAGTTATAATTCAATGTAAATAACAATAAATTATTGAAAACATATTCCAAACTCACATCAAATGATAAGAAATAATGATTTATTGCACGAAATATTTGCTTTCAATGACTCAATGAAAATAATATTCAATAACTTTTTTACTTTAAGTATAAATTGAGATAACATTTCATATTTAATAAACATTTAAAATCATTCAACCCATGTATTTAAATTATCCAGATAATATAATTCATATGTTTTAATTGGTATATAAAAATTTATAATGACTTAAAATGACATCACCAAGGTGATCCAGGTAATTATTTGTTATTTACATTACCATTGATTTAAATTCTGTTTTTATGTGATATTTAGATATAAATTAATGTAAGAATAAAAATATTCTGGTTTTCAATTGAGTTCAGGTTTTCATTGCATTTAATACTTTAATAAAAGTTCAATTGTTTGTTAAGTTATAAACGAGTTTTTATGTAATTATAATCTCTCTCTCTCTCTC
>JAQGAT010000098.1:0-61169 GCA_034687845.1 Pantelozetes paolii | reverse complement strand
AGAGAGAGAGAGAGAGAGAGAGAGAGAGAGAGAGAGAGAGAGACCTATGAATTTATAAACCTTCCCACGGATTGAATGATGGCATTCACTAATCAATATAACCCTTCACATTCACACTTCAATTCAATTGATAGACCATATAATCCAAACTTTTTATATGATTTGCATTACATATGAAATTATGAATATCTAAAAAATGTTGAATCAAATTGAGCAATGTACATTATGTACATTGTGTACACTATGTAATCTAGTTAAATTCAATTGGGGTAAAGAACTATCAGATATTATTTAATCCCTAATTGAAATCTAATTAATTGAGAGACAGAGCATCGGTGGTCACTCCGAGCACTGGCACTACACCTGTAACATAACTAATACTCATTTTGGTGTCTCATCTCTACATAATCTCAAACGTAATCGACAGAGACTTATGGCTGTTATCCCAAACCCAATAATGTCTGAGTACTCACAGCTTATTCGATCCCTTTTGTCATTCAATTCACAAGTTTTACCCCCTTTTGTGAGTCTCCCTTCAATGTAAGTTAAGAGCAGTTACAGTACTGCCAGTGCTCTGATAGTAGAGTATATGTGCAGCTGCTTTGGAGAGGGGAAGGAATCAATACCTGTTCTGTGATTGGGTGGGCTTACAATCACTAGCTCTGTGGTTGGGTTATGCGTAAGTCCATCAGGACTCCACCTGCCCCTGAATGCCGCTGGACTGCCAGCTCACACCAGATATACAGTGCTTGCCTTCGGAGTCGAGTCTTCACTTGATGTTAGGATCTCTACAAAACTCGTTGAAAACTTTTGCATCATTTCATTGCATTGTTGTTTGAATATACGAAACACTCGTCAATCCAGTGCTCTATATATATATATAAAGGTGCGATCATTGCATCTCTACTTCAGTGCCAAATCAGTGTTAAGATAAAGCACAATCAGTGCCAATAATGCCCAGGTCATTCCTCATTAAGAAGTCCTCCAAACTCAACAACAGTTCATTCAATACAAATACCTCACAAACCAATGGATGTACTGATGATGAAGAGAACAGTCCGTCGAAGAGCGACACCAGAAGTGCCATCGATTTATCTTATGGTAAGTCTTGTTATCATAATTGCATCACATTTTCAATGCGAGCGAAACGAAAGCGTTTTAATTGATATTCAGTTTTGAAACTCTCTTAACGTATAATAAACAGTGATTTTAGTGAACAACTGATAAATTGTTAATTAAAACCTCAGTATAAAGAAATGTTGACCCAAATAGTAGTGAAGGACAGACAGTCTTATAAGCTATTATAGCGCCGACAGTCTATGCCCGCATTGATGTCGCAAATAATGTCTTGTTTTGTTGGACACAAATAATTAGTAAAATATTGTGAAATAAAAGAGACATTACTTTCAATGATATGAAACAGAAATTTATGTTTAATTCAATAAACAAATAGACGACTGAGTGATGTTCGTTAGAGAGTAGTGCCTGAGTTGTGATAACTGTGCAAAATTCATAGCACACACAACACCTGCCTAACAGTTTGACTCTGTTTTACAAACAAATACCACTTGAATAAAGTAATGAAATAATCAGAAACAAATATTAAATATAGTTAAAGTGCAGACATAAAGGCATATGAGTTGAAAACAACGTATATCTAAATGACAGGTAAATCTTAGGCACCGGCAGCTGTTAGACACACGTCTCCCGACGAGGTGTGAAACAATCATAAGTCGTCGGACAGTACTGTAGTTATTATCGCAAATAATTTGTGTGATTGTAATACAAATACTTATTATTGTATTCAATGTTATCTCTATTTTAGTCTTAATTTTCTATCTATTGATAAATATTTGTATATTTGGTGTCAAATAATAAATCATTTGATAGTTTGTGCAAAAAAGTTATCAATACTTAAGAAAAGATAAAGTTTTCCGTAATTTCTCTTAATTTTGCGAAAAATTTGCGTTTATTTTATAGAAAAGTATTTTTTTTTAACAAAACTTTATTTCTCTGTACAGAAGGAAAGGGAGGAATAATAGGTCCTTTCGATCTCAGTATTAAAAGTCATTTATTACTCAAAGAACCGAATACTGACTCAAGAAATCAAATAAAGAGTGAAAAGACTGATAACATCTACTCTTTTGCCAATACATATCCAAACCATCCATACCTGCACTCAATCACGTCAACCAAATGTCTGTCTCCGCACAACTACCCGTCCAATGACCAAATCAGTGTTGATCTAAAGCCAGCTCTAATCCCATTGGAAGCGATTAATTCAAGTCACCGGTTGTCGCCTTCATCTCCACATCCCATTCCCCGATACTTACAATCAGCCACTTCTTTCATTCCCTACTCTTTCGGCGCTTTTGGACAAAATGAGAACAAAGGTCTGTTGACCTCTCACTCACTCTACTATCCGGCCAGACATCCAGAATATCCTATATCTCCGCCGCAAACACCGGTTCTCCGTTCAGAGCGTTTAGAGGTCAGTCATCATTATCCGCGTCATTCAATGATATCTCCGGTGCACTCGGAATACAAACCCCAATACCTTTCCAATTGGAGCGAACAGTTGCCGCTTAAGACAAACAACGGCTCAGTTATCTCATCGCCGACTCCGAGTCTCAACGGATCGGATGATTCTGGAAGAGGAAGTGTCCACTCAAGGGGTTCTGGAGTTTCATCGGAGAACAACAAATATTACGAATCCATGAAAACAGACAATAAAAGCAAAACACGTAAATCCCTGACCGGAACGGATACCAGTGCCACACGATATCACTGCTCGGATTGCAATAAAAGTTATTCAACATTCAGTGGGTTATCAAAACATCAAGAGTTTCATTGCGCGACTCAAAGCAAGAAAGCCTTCAGTTGTAAACATTGTGAAAAAGTTTATGTCTCTTTGGGTGCACTGAAAATGCATATCAGGACGCATACCCTTCCCTGCAAATGCAAACTATGCGGGAAAGCATTTTCCAGGCCATGGCTTCTGCAGGGTATGTCTTATTATTTATTATTATATTGTTTGAAATGATTTACTCATAAACTTATTTCTACCCATTAGGACATATCCGTACCCATACGGGTGAGAAGCCATTCCAGTGCGAGTTCTGCAGCCGAGCGTTTGCCGATCGGTCTAATCTAAGAGCACACCTCCAGACCCACTCGGATGTGAAGAAGTATAGCTGCAAGACGTGTAGCAAAACATTTTCACGAATGTCTTTACTCTCTAAGCATGAAGACGGCGGTTGTGCCGGTGCTGTCGGTGCCAATCATAGATTACAGTAGTTTTGACACATAATCACTGCTATCAATGCTATCACTGCTAGTCTTTTGTCGATTAAATGCTACTGTTTTTTGAAGATTTATTTTAATTATAGAAAAATTGTTTGTAATTTAAATATAATTTGATTTTTAATTATAATATAAATATTAATGCGATTTATAGTGAAAACACATTTCATTTGCACTCAAAGGATCTTTTTGTACACAATTTTGATTCACATTTTGTTTGGGTATTGACCTATAAATCAAGTGAATTCGTTGTGCCATCAATTCATTGTTCAATATTTCAATTCAATAGCATTTCTGCAGTTTTTATATACATTTTAATCACATTTATATTATATTTTGATTTTAATTGTTTTGTTATAAAAATATATTCAAAACTTTTTATAAGTATTTAAAAGAAAGACTCGAAAAACGAAGAATAGAGTGAATGTAAAGCTAAGAGGAAAGGGAGGGAAGAATGTATGGCCTAAGGAGCACCTGTCGCTAAGGTCACGATGAGAGGCACTGACCAGACTCTTAATGTTATGTTGGTTTCAGTTTACTCTTCAATATTATGAGATGTTTTACATTAGTGTTTGAATCGTTTTTATTGAAAAGGTTTTCAAATATAAAGTTTAGATTTTTAAAAATTTTGGTCACATTTTGTAATCATTCAAAAAAATACAAATTATTTTTTGTCGCGATTTTGAAACCGCAATGAGTTTTGTCAATACTATTAAGGCTTTTGACAACAATATCATTGCTTTGTATTTGTTTTTCACACAATTTATTTAAAAGTATTTTAATTTGGATTTGAATTTTGTTTTTTAGTTTGATTTCTAGTCGTTTTAGTTCATTGAGTATTAAGTTATTTGTCAAACATATTGAATGCTATATTAATATTGCATTTATTTTAATTCATTTTAGTTTACGGCACAGATAAACACAAACTGACCACTAGTTTGTGATACCTGTGCCAAACATTATGCTTGGATTTGCTCAACAATTGTATTATAATTTATATTTTATTTTAAATCATATTTTATATTAAATTTTTAATTTTTGTATTTTTTGTGTAAATGAAAACATATTTAAAGAAAATCTATTAAAATATTGATTAAAAAATACTTTAAATTCATTTCATTATTGACTTAATCATGAGGTAATGATCAAAATATATCCTGGATAGTAAGCAAAGCACCTGTCGAGGTTAGACAGATGCTGGTCATATAAATCAAAGACTGAGCTGGACTTTAATGCCGATGCCATAGGCGCCAAATAGCCTAAGACCAGGCTTACCCTCAATATTTTGTTTCGGAGCCGTTCCTCTAATGTCTGAGTCCAGGAATAAGAGGGAAAACTGAGTGCAAGAGTTATATAACATATAGTGTTTTGATTTTGAAAAAACATATGAAAAACACTCTTATTGTATGAATTCATGAATTTTTAAAGCAATTGAATCTTAGTTTTGATTTTAATAATAATTGAATTGAATGTCAACCAAATGTTAAGAAAATATAATACAAAAGGTTTCAACCCTTTCTCAAAATACAATTCAAGTGAAGAGTGGCTGACAATAAAAAGACAAGAGTTTTCTCTCAAATATATAGTCACTACTTGTCATAAATTGAGTGAAACATACATTTATCAACGTTTTTTCATTTATACAAAATATTTACTACAATATATACACATATAATAAGTGTTTCAAAACTACATGTTTGATAAAAGTGTTGACAACTGTTTGAATACTTTATTATTTAGTCTTCAAAAATAAAATTTAATATTTTTTGCGATATTTTTTGAAAAAATTCAATGCGTTTTCAAATCAAACAAAATCTAAATGAAACGAAAAAATTGTAATTATTTTTGACATTTTCCCTTCAATTCTGATATTAATTATCAAAATGACATCAACTGTGTTGAGACCACCTGCGCTAATCAAGTTTCAAGTGATGCAAAACATGAGGTGCTGTTTTATAATGACCCGGAATTATGATGTCATTCAATCATATTTTCTTAATCAGTAAATTAATGTGAATAAACAAGTTAATTTGTTTGCTAACAGAGTTTATTTTTGCAAAGAGAACCACCTTAAGCTAGTAAAATCGGATTCATGCCCCTGTTTGCATTCATACCCCTGTTTGGGTTAATTTTATTATTTAGCAAATTATATCATTTATTTTATTTGTTTAATAATAAATCACTTTTTTGTGTTGAACTCTATTTATTAGAGACTTTGACTCAAAACCTTAAAAACTATTTTAAATTGATTTTCTGAGAAATACGGCACTAATAATGCAAATACAGGTAAATACAGACTAATACAGGTTATTTCACATATTGTAAAGCATATGGAAATATACCCGCATTTCCTTCAAAGATGAAAGAATGAGTGAATAAATGATAACATTTCAGAAAATAAAAAGTTTTATTTGATTTCAATATCAATATCCCGTTGAGACTCAACTATGACTCAGTTGTGCATCAGTGGAGCCAACCGTTGATGTATTGAGAAATCTGTAGATTTTGCCGATGACTGGCCTTACAATCAGTCCGGGACTGGATATAAGGGATCCGAAAGAGGTTCTGAAGTGCTCTATGTTTGTTGAGTTCAGCAAACATTGAATATTGAATAAAAAATTTACATATTTTTAGATTCTATACAAATGTCTGTCCTTTTTATACCTTTTCCTCTAAATTGTGATTAATTTTATGAAATATATCAAAACTCATCGACTATTTAATGGTTCAATCGTTTCATTATTTTGTTAACCTTATAGTCAAACATAACTATATGTCATATCCGTCTTCGCCCGACTGGTCGACCCATTTTAATTGGGATTGGGATACCTGTACTCTACTTATCCTCTAATACAGACGTCATGGGGTGGTATTCGCGCTCTTCTCGCGGCCTAATCGTTAAAAGTTAGGTATTATTGAAAGCATTTTTGTCGGTAACACAAAAATAAGTGTTATTTTCTTCACTTGTTTTTCACTGTCAGTAATGTTTGCAATAAATTCCAGACTTTATATCAAAACAAAATTATTTTTAAAAAATGTTTTCATTATTTTGATAATCGTTTTGAATGATCCCGGAGTTTGTTCAATGAAAAACATTAAAGCTCTTTTACCCCTGATATTCTAACAAATTTAATATTAAGGGGGATTTCTCTGTATTTTATTTCACAACAAGTATTGAAATTTTGATGTTTTGAATACATTATGTCATAGATTAGGGAAACCATTGAAACGATTGTTATGTTTGTCTTTATTGTACGTAACGATGAATATCAGTATTATTTGTATTGACATCAAAACCAAACTAATTGCTGATCATTAGTGAAAGTAGTTTTTAAATACAGGACTGAAAATGTCATTCAATGGCCAAATAAACAAACATTGATTCAAAGATATAATAGTTATTTGAATAAAAAGTTTGACAAAACTTATAATCAAATATAAATTATTGTTTAAGCTTTCAATGCATTAAAACACTATAAAAGGGAAAGTTTTTAGTTGTGATTATAGAGCACCCGTATCCTCATATTTGACCGGAAGCTCATTTGGGGATATTTGCTTACTTTCTATATAATGGGTTCGGTATGTGTCGAACAGTAATACCTTTGTATATCACCCACATATCCACGACTACTACAAGCACTTTATGTCTTTTTCAAAGAAAAGGAAGTGCTTTTCCTTTTCCCTAATTTCTAATGCATTTAAATTATATTTTGTGCAAAGGTTAAGCAACTGAGAGGTCAGGGGTAGCCGACCCTACCATCAATTGTGACTCAATACTCAGTTGAAATGAAAGCGAGAGAGAGAGAGAGAGAGAGAGAGAGAGAGAGAGAGAGCGAGAGAGAGATTAAGCCTTTAATAGTTTTAACGATAAAACAAATCATTTTTGACTTCAAACTAATGGCAATTGCTTTCAGAATATATGAAGGCTTTTGAAACAAAATTTAGTTTTTTTAACGAAAACTATTTTGTCTATCATTAACGCCGACCGCCTGTTAAGCCATAATCAATGCATTTGCTATTATTTCATCTGAAAATCTATGGTTATTGACCTAACATTGGGTTTCATTTACAATCAAATTAACAAAACTTTTAAATATAAGAATTTATTGTTTAAAACATTTACTAATCTCTTGTTATGTGTGGACCCTTAGTGTCAAAAATTATTTTCTGAATTTTTAAGAAATTTAGCAAAACTTAAGAGAAATTGATAAAAAACTAAAACTTAAAATAATCGCAATTTAATCTATAATACAGATCAATCAAGGTATCAAGGCCAACTGTAATTGTGTCCTAATCTTAAAGGCAATTTATTAGTGAAGAAAATATTGATTACCTTGTTGATGTTTTGATATACAGTACAGTAATATAATTTTATGAAAGTGCAAACACTGAAGAAAATTTGATTTTTGAGTACATATAAGAGAATCGATAACTTTATTCATTGAATTTGAGACCAAATACCCCCAACTGTTGGCTATTATTATATAAAACTGAATTTTATTTTCAATAATAAGTTTATATTTTGAGTTGAATTGCTTTTTGTGGACAATATTTATTCAAGTAGTGATACAAAAGCCATAGCCTCTGACCAGTCCTTTCCCTTTATGTCTCTCAACAGGTTGTACTCAAGATTTACTTGACGACAGCACCTGTATATCTGTACAGTATATGAATTCTTTAAAGAACATTCAAAATTAAAAATTGAGTCCAATTTTACTTTTAGTTTAATAATTGATTCAAAATAAAAATACAAATTCCCTTAAAATCACATTTAAATAAAAATTGAATTTACAGTCTGTCCTATAAATGGTTGGGATTTTAAATGAAATATAAAATTAAGTGAAAAATGAATTCAAAAATGATATAAACTTTTGAATAATAAAAAACATGTTTTAAAATTATTTTTCACTTCAATTCACTTCAATAAGTAATCAAAGGTTTTATTGAAAACTAAATGCTTTTTGTTATATAAATGACTTAAATTGGATTCAATGGACTGAAAATTTGAACAAATTTGAAGATATCTTTTGATATTCATCTTTAAAAACGGAAAGCATATGTGCAGTACAACTGTGCGAAAGTAAGCTAACCGTGCAGATGGTTGGTTGCGTTATGTTATGCAAAAAAGATGAGCCCATACTTTATCATCATTTCCCCTTTGCCTCACATACTTGTATTGAATAAATATATTCCTATGTATTCTTATGATTGATTCGCTTCAATGGTTTCAATGAATTCTTTCATTTATTCCCAAATATTATATTTTCAAACAAAACACACGATTGTGTCGTTCATAGTGTGTATAGCAATGAAAGTATAAAACTTTTGACCCTAACTCTCAGTATTTACATTCAAATCCCCTTAATATTATAGGAATAGCACTGAATTCTTCGGGTGTTTTCATAATATATGATAATTTTAAAAATAATTAATAATAACATTAAGTGAGAAACAAATTAATGATAAGTCATTGAAGACTCACGAAATGCCATTCCTTACAGTGCCTTCAAGTCATTATCAAAAGTGAAAGACTTCTTGTTTTTTAATTTAATAGTTGTTGTAATAAATGATTTAACAAATTGTTTGAACGAAAGATAAGTTGAAAAATAAGTGTAAAAAAGTGGTAATAAGTGGTAATAATACGACAATTAGTTATTCAACTCTCAGTCACGACAGTCGGTGCCCAATGTTTGAACAGTTATTAATCAAGTTTTTAAAACTTATATTATAATAATTGAAACCAAAATTGAAAGCATAACTCAATTTATCTATAAGTCTATTATTTTTTCACATAAATTATATAATATTTCAAAATAATAACAAATTGTAATAAAGGTATCAAAAGTGTGCGCAGAATAGCAATGTTTCGGTGAAGTGTGACCTGTCTTTCAAAAGTTATAATCATTTTTAGTATAAAACAATATTTTAAAAAAAAACATATTTTCAATGTTTTAAGATTTTAATGAAACCACTAATCCCTGGGTTTCTCACACTTTTGAGTCATTTATAAAAAGTGACATAATTTGAGGGTAAACCCCAATCAAGACAGTAATGACAATCAAATTTTGTTTAATTACTTATGTTTTTGTAATTTTTTTTTCTTATTATAATTGCATTCATTTCTTCAATTAAATTAAGATTTGCCAGAATTGACCTTTGTCCTCTTTTTTAGTGGAAATCAGAGGAAAGTTGTGCGGAAACCCCGGTTAGAGGTTGTATAGACTTTACTCTTAGTTTAAATTGTGGTGGTTTTGCTTAGATTTAGGGGAACTACACCTGTATATTGAAAGGACAGGTAGACATAACACAATAGAATTTATTGACAAAAGAAGGGAATCGATGAGAAAATGCCAAAAAATCGTTTGAAGACAAGGAATAATACATTTGTTTGAAATGAATAGACTTTTTGAGAAAAAATTGATTTTTAGTTCATATATGAAATGTTTCACTATTTCTCAGTTCAAGTTATTTAGTGAAGTGCTCTCTAAATGTGCTCTCAATTGAAGTTTCAATAAATTATTTTATTTTCAATTATAAGTTTAGCGCAAAAGAAGTGAAACTTAAATGAATTGAATGAAAAGTTTTGAATACATTTAAGAGATTAATGTCTTCTTTCGTTACGGACTTTATATATGAAAGCAATTGTCGCTGAAATCAATGTATAATTCATTAGAAGTAGAAATCAATGGTTTTATAATTCAAAAGATTATTAGATTTAGGTTTTCAATCCAAATGAGTGTAATTGTGTGTATATTTTGTGTTGAGCTGATCGGACACATAAATACATAACAGGCGTGACTCAAACATTGATTTATTGTTTGGGACGTCTTGTCCAATGAGTAAAATCCAGTGTTCGGTCGCTCGAGTAGTTTGAGAAAGACTTTATGTCATAATTTATAGTAAAGGGCTTTCCATAAGAATTTCTATTACTTTTCGTTACATTATTTGACGTGAATTTGCTTTTATAAGAAATTCTTAAATAAAATGCTTAACAACTGCTTCACAGCTGCAACTGCTGTAAGTGCTGTACACTTTGTCATCCCTTCCGATGACTCTGAATCCCCGATAAGTCGTTATTTGATATCCACATATAAGGCGACAAATTTCACATCAAAGCTAATGTTTTGCATATAATCCTCAGATTAATGTCCGACACCTTTGAGGTCCTATAAAATCGCCAAAATTTCTTATATATTAATAAACTGTTTGTTATTTTTCGATGAAATTTTGTGCAAATCCTAACAATAATAACAATTTAGACGAAAGTCTACTCTACAGTAGTATTACAAACATATTGACATCAAATGACATAAAAGGCGACAGAAATGGTTATGAATTGAAGAGATAGCGCACCAATGGATTCACTCTAATGTTGGCATTTCGCTAAAGGTTTCAAACAATTGTATACAAAGAGCACAGAAATTGTGAAAGAATTGTTGTTAAGAAGGTATCCATCAATTGAGGATATTTTGTGTTTGGATCAAAGGGAACAACACTTCGGACATCAATGTATGGGACGGGTAGTAAGTGATTGATTATGACTGTAGAGTGCCATTTCAAGCATCTAATTTACATTACAAGATGTGAATAACATTTATATGAAAAGCATTGCTTTATTTTCATTGTCGGCTCAACACTGTTAGCATTGAATATGTTTGTGCTCTCATTGAAAATCAATGTAGCGATTGACCAAACATACATCCATGGCCTGGACTCCGAGCTCATCCATTAATAGTTATTCTAAACATGATTTCTATTTGATTTTATATAACATTTAGTGTTAATGTATGTCTTGTAAGGTATGGTAAGGTATAGTAAGGTTTGGTATGTATTGTTAAGTTTGTCTAAAAAATATTTAGTTCTGGTTTTGGAACAGCTGTGACGACACGAAAAAGTACATTCAGTAGACATGAGTTTGTGTTAAAATACAGGGCAATAGAGTGTTAGGCACTGTTAAAGCACTTCAACTCTTTATGACATATAATATTTGTTAGCACTGTATATATACACACATTCATAGCACTCAATGATTTTTTATATCAACTCTTATTATGATTTCATTCTTTAGTATGTTTAGTATATAACATGAATTCCTACACAATCCACAGCTGTCTGTCCCCGACGTTGAGAAGTCGTCAACAGTGACAGAGAAGAGCACTCATGAATACCAAGAATACTGGGATCGCATTCATATTCATTCATATTTCCATTTATATGAGTTTATATGAGCTAATACTTGTCATTCTAAGGACAGACAGCTGCTTAAATGTGCACCCATTGAAGTACCCGTTCCCGAGGAAGTCATGATATGCTTCAATTAATGTTTACTTCATATTGCTTTCAATTCAGTCAACATTTACTTTAAACATAATCAACTCAATTGTGGTGATTGAGTGCAGGAACTGGTGTTTCAATCAATTCATCTCTAATTTCATTATTAATTAATTGTTTTCTTATAAACCATAAAAAATGTCAGAATTTCTTATCTAAGACTCACAGAATCGGGTGAAGAGTTTAAAAGCATATACAATATACACCCGTCCTCTCAATAATAGAAATGACCTTTCATTCTGAGAGCACTCTATTTGCACATCCATTGCCCTCATTTTGTACACCTGTGTTGATACAACTTTTGTCGACAAATTTTATTTGATTCATAACATTGTCGACAAATTTTTTGATGATTTATTTGCAAGAGATTTGTGAAAAGAAAAGATTTTAAGGTTTGAATCGATTCTCACTTTTATATCAAATTTCATTCATATATAATAAGAAACGATAAAAAAATGAATTAATAAATGAAGTGATAGAGTGTTGGAGTGTTTCTCCATTTATTCGGGTCTGACATCAGTTTTGTTCTCAAATCAAATCAAAAGCTTTTTTATGTCAACAAAGAAATAGGTATTGAATTTCTGGGAAGAGGGAGAATGAAAGAGAGCACTGGATGTCAGACACCAGAGCTCGCAATCACATTAAAAGCTATTTTTTGTCGACTTTTTTCTAATAATAGCAGACAATAGGAAATACCAAATACCGGAATCATTATTTGGACGGTTAGACGAATAACACAAGTATTAAACTGAAAATAGTTTTACTGATAATCTTCGGACTAATAACTCAGCGATTGGTTTCCCTGACGTCCGAAATGTTGAACAAAACATTGTGACAACAGATGACAAGAGATCTACAAATATATCAAATAAATAACATTATTATTAATAAAGTATTCACTAATAGCTATAGTATTACTAAAATTGAGCGAAACTGAAGCCATGAAAGCGTTTTTTATGTGTCAAACACTTATTGTCAGTTCTGTTGATAAGGTATTAGAATGCAATGTCAAGCAGATGCCATCCCTGGCCTTACAGTGCTATAGATGTATCGAAAGAAGCATTTATTCTGTTGTGAAAAATAAATTTTTTGCATTCATTGGGGAATTCAAATAAAAGGATGAGTTGACGCATGAAATTAATGAATTGCTTGAATTACACGACACCGATAGCTACACCACTGCTTACTTAGGCCGGTATGAGCTGCCAGTGCTCTGTTTGTTCAATGTTTGATCAGAGCTTCAACTTTTTTATTGTAGTATTTTCTACACTATTATTCATTCCGTTCTTTCTTAGAGAAGCGCATCATTGGGTGACATAAGAAAGAAACGTCTATTATATGAATTATAGCTACTGTTCCTACCATTCCTACTGTTTGCATGACATTTAACAAATGACCACCAATATAGCGTAAAGACTCATCTACATGACCAAATGGGGATGTTTTCAAAGGATTAGACGCCTAGACCTGCAAAACCATTACTTGCATAACACAATCCACAATAGATTAACCCAAACCTTACCCCTATTTAGTCGACCCCTGACTGAGAGTAACTGAGAGTTAGTTTTTTATTCAAATTATTTGACTCTAAGGAAAGACTAATAGAGAAAAACTCACACAAAAGAAGATACAAAAAATAAATGCAAGAAATCAGGGGTTTATATGAAACTCAATTAAAATGAAGAACTACTTTACAGTGAGTTTCGGGTTATGTTTGTCACTGCAAAGGGGGTCAAATGAAAACTCTATGGTTAAAGTAAATCATTTTTTCAAAGGGTGTAAAAATTTGCTAAAATCTGTTATGAAGTCTGAGTTATGTCACATAACTTATGCTCAAAATTATTATTAGTTTACAACCTTTTATAACATTAAATACTTTTAGATCCCATTCCTCCACATATATTCAGAACTCCATTATATTGAATGAAACTTCTTTCTACTTCTTAGCCCACAATGTCATTGAGGATCAGCTGTTTTGTGGTAAGGATTTTGGGATAAAATAATAATAAACTAAGAATTTATGATTTGGTTCTGACATTGAGTTTCAAATATAGGATAAGTATTGCTATTCAGATGTCATTGTATTGGCATTACATCCAAACATATGATCGATAAGATCGGGAAATATGGATAATATTAGATAAGAATCGTTTGGTCTTTCAAATGGGATAATAATAAAACGTTTTGTGAATATATAACTGATTTCTGAATATAAGCTATAAATGACTGAAACGGAAGAATAGTTTGAATTAAACAATGCTTTATAACAAAACTGGAGTTTAAATATTTGATCCAAAAGTGATTGCAATTTTTACGAGCACAGGTATGTCAAAAAATTAAACTTATGATCAGTATAATTTTGAGCCCCTTTTCATACCGTTCACAATAATATTGTTTGAATGCAAGCGTCCGATCATTTTTGGCAACAGGTATATAAAGGTATATAAAACGGTTTGTGCACTAATTTTATGTCATATAAGTTATAGTGTATCCCAACTCTCAAATGGCTTTTTTACTCACCAATGCATGAAAACATTCTATCCACCCAACCCTGCCATGCCTTTGCTCTCTCTCTCTCTCTCTCTCTCTCTCTCTCTCTCTCTCTCTCTCTCTCTCTCTCTCTCTCTGCAATATTTTACTGTACTTTCACTCAAATAGCATATAACGTCACGAAATGGTATGGTATGGGAACGGGATCAGTGGTCCGCGAGTCAGAGAGCCATAATATTATTGCCGTAACGCTGAGCAAAGGTATGTAATAAGGAATATATGGATGAGAACAGTAGTGTAGAGAACACTTTGCGATATATATAGAGAGCACTGGGAGGTGATAATAAAATAAACAGATGGACTGAATGGTGAATACGTTGGGATCAGAATATCAGCGCAGCTGTGAAGACGTGAAGACATAAAAAATCAATTCTTTGGTAAAAGCTATAACTTATTTTACTATACTTGGGCTCTAAAGGGGTTTTTTGCCTAAATTGGCGGCACTTTAATAGCCATATAGTGTATGTCCGCCGCTCTCACCGATGATTGCTATTATGAGTTCCAAACTTTCCGATCCGTTCTTCGATTCCTTACAATTTGTATCTATTTTTTCCAAATAGATATACAGTATATGTAATTCCAGAGCACTGGTAGCCAAACATTCAGAGAGAGATTTCACGGAAAATCCTCTCGAATTAAAAGTTTAATTCAATGCTTAAACCTCTGAAACTCTGAATCCATTGAATTGTATAATAAAACTGAAGAATAGATTTGAGTTTCCAATCGATTATAATCTTAAAAATCTTTGAGGTATTACTCAATACTAAATGTGGTTTAGAGGACACAGAAAACACCCTCTCTTTCGTTGATTCCTATTCTCTAATCTGTGATTCAGGAAAAGCTTGAAATACAATACAATCACTAAATCTGTTAACAATTAAACATAATTTTAGGAAACTATACTCATTTGGTGGACACCTGTGGTCATTAAAAGCAACCCATAATTCAGTGTTTATTTGAGTTGCGATCCCACGAAGACTAATAGACCATTGGGTGCGAAAACAATGGTTCCAATGGTTTACTAACTTATCATTTAATCGAAAACAAAATTTTGGAAAAACTGTTTAATTGTAATCGAGTTGTGTTGGCCTGAGCTCAGGCACATGTAGTTTGCATTTGATGTACATCTGCCTCATTATGTCTAATGAAGTTCCCACAGGAATATTGCAATGAACTGGAAATATATGTTTAGTATTGTTTACTCCAAATTGTATACCAGTGCTGATCAGTGCTGATTCACTCCTACTTATTATGAATTTCAATGAGTTATCAAAAAATAACAAATTGTTTCCACAGTTTCAGAGTTAAGCCTATTTTGAAATCTATTCATAAATTGTAACTCAAATGCAATATTGATAATTAAAAATAACTAATGGCTGACCATGATACGTTTGTTTCAATTCAATAATTAGATGATCTCTGAAACTCTATTTTATTCTCTATTATTAATAACATTTGAATTTCACTTTATTTTCTGTGATTTTAAAGTCAAAAGTTTTTGAAAATCACTCAAATCCTAACATAACGTGTGTTTTAAACAATATTTTAGATAAAATTGAATTAAAATTTGAATGATTTATGAATTCCCCTTTGAAATCAACAAATCAATGCCCCTTTGCGTGTCTTTTTAGGTAATAGTTATGAATTTTTTAAGACATCAAATATCTTACACATTGTTTGAACAAAAATTAGATGACATGGACTATAATATAAGGAATGAAAAAATGATTTAATAAAAAAGTAATCCAATTATTGGCTTCAAAATCACGAATGAAATGATTTTAAGGAAAGATATTTTATTTAATGTAAAAATCTTAAAGAAAATGACAAATGCTTTGTATGAGTGCTATGTCTGCTATGAATGCCTCGATTTAGTGAACTTAATATCATTTAATTCGTGACATCTGTTTGGGACGAGACTTAGGTCTTGTAGGAAATGAGCAGTCGGTTCATCGGTTCATCGGCTCATCGGTTCATCCAAACAATCAATGGTTCAGTTTTTTAGTGGTCTTTCTTATTGAAAATGTTAAGTGACATCAAAAATGACGAATTGGTTGAGAAATAGTTCATTCATTCAATGATAATAAAGATTCGCTTACTTTCAGCCCTTTGTTATCAAAACATCTTTCGTAATATTGGGAATAAAAATATTCATCTTCTGGTGGGACAGATCGGGACAACCCTCCCAACCCTTCATTTCTATCTGAATTCTTGGCCTTCAATAGCAGTGATGCCACTTTTTATGTTAGCCAGGTGTGTATGAATGTCTGTGTGTCCTATGTGTGCTCTAGTCCTGCCTCATCGATCGATGACAACAATGCATCTGCCATTAAGTTCCGTTATAGTATACCATATAGTATACCATTCCTCTCCCTTTCCTCTCTTTATGCTAATGATTGTCAAAAACAATCCAAAACACAATTGAATGCAATTCAGACCTATTGGACCATTAATTCACGCCATTTTACAAATGCATTAAATTGTCTCAACTCTATCACAATTAATGTCATTATATGTTATGATATTTTTAATCAATCATTAAATTCAAAAATAATTTCTTATAAATACTTAAAACTTATATAAAATTTGATAAGAAATGCATAAAAGAAACGAAGATTTTATAAAAATGTTTTAAATTTCAAATTGAAATCAAATTTTATGCCAAAAATTATGAATTTATGTTTCAAAGCATTCTTTGCCTCCTTTTTGGTATATATTTTCATTGTTTGAATTGAATTAAAGGGAAATTCAAAAGCCTATGAAAACCCAAGTCTTTGTTAACTATTTCTTGATTTTCATTGAAAGGACTCAATAAAAACATGTAATCTTTTGATAGTTTGCAACAGTTATATAAGTCGAGCACTGATGAGACGGTGTCTTATGTCAGAGAGTATGGCATTAGAGATGATTGTGTGCTCTGTTGTGGCCTCTGATTCAAAAAACTCTAAAAGGGTTTGGGTTTTACGCACCGATAGGTCTTATATTCTAACCATTAGAGGCCGGTATTCAATGTGTCTCCAAATTGATGTCAGAAATAGGAACGAAACAACTCTTGGCTTTCACTCTCTTTTATATAAGTTTAGGGAAACTCAGGTCGATCTGAACAGTGCGATAGAGCACTGGCATCACATCAAATTCAAGGACAGATTGACATTCTTTGCGCCAAAATTTATATTTTTTGCTTCCTTTGCAAAGAATGTGTTGAATTTAAAACCAATTTCTATCAGTTCTCATAGATTTGGTTCAAATATCAATAGGCATTACCGTTGCCTGTATTACACCTTACAGTGCAGTGCCGTCGGAGCCAAAGGTGTGAATAGTGTTAATACTTAAAACCAAATTAATTTCACATAAATTACTGTCTTATGTCTGAAATATAAAAAACAAATGTTTTGTTCACTACCTTTACATCTGCTTTCATATAAGATTTTATTCAAATTCAATAACTCAATGAATGCTAAGATTTGAGATACCAGTGCTGTGAGAGTGAGTGAGAAAGAGTGGAATAATTTCATATGCATTCGGACTCTCCCACCGATAATCAAAAGTATGATAGCGTCGGCTGTACTGCACCTCAACTAAAAACTTCTAATGCATTGCTGATGTATTATTCGTGTTATACCTGTTTGAATACCGGTGCGCATAATAGTGCACAAATCCAAATCGCACACTTGAATGGCTGGGCTGTTGTGCTCAATGTAAAGATTATTAATGATTGTGTTGTTAATGCTTTGAAACCCTTTCTGGTATAACAAGAGGCGGTTCTGTATATCTATGTATTACTCAATGAAAAAATTGACAGTCGATACAGACATACAGATTGTGGACTCCCTTTCCATTACAGTTATGTCAGAATAGCCTAAACCCCAACCCTTGGGTCTATTCCTTTGTATTCTCGATTAGACTTTCGATTTTGGGTTTGAATTCAATTTTTATAAATAATTGTTAAAACCATTCACTTATATATTGGTTTGAAATCTATTTCAATCAATACTTATATAAAAAGTTTGATTTATTTTACGTTTAGTTTAATTTCTCTGTTACTGAGATTTCCTAGACATTAACGAGAATAACATAACATATCCTCAAAGGGGTATAAAAGTTAATAAAAATGAAAACAAATACCCCTTTTATCATATTTTTAGAACTTATATAATATTGAAATGAATTTTATTGAATAACATTTGCAGTGATTTTGAGCTGACTTTCAAATAGATTTAAATTCTTTTGTGATAATCAATAAATTATTGCATAAAAGCAGTCGCTGTCCTACAAAAGATAGGCATTAAGTGAGCACTGGTATGATGTGAACAGTTGTCCACATATTGCAAGTATTGCTTCTTTGTTCAAAAGAGTGTCAAAAAAGTAGTGTTTATTGAAAGTCATTGAATGAGATTCACGCCTATTATTGCCTATTATTCTCATTTGCATTCATTTTATTGTCAATCTCTGCACTCATTCTTAGTCTCCGATCCCTATCTCTAAATATAAATTATTTTTACGGCAATTGACTGCAAATGCATTGCAATTGCAATCGACTCTCACTTACAATAATCTAATAATTTTCAAGTCGTATGACATAAATGAAGTGAAAATAATTTTTTCTTTCAATGATGTGATAAACTGTTCCTTCAATGCAATCCATAATTTCATAAACTATGATAATATAGAGCACTGGTATATATGCAGATGTATTTCACAGTTTTATGTTCCGAATCGTTTGAACTTTTTTTCTCCATATATTACACCAAAAATGAAGTTCTGGTGAATATAATAGAAGAATATCTTCAGTCAAATGGTTTTTATTACCGGAGGTATTGAGGTATTGAACGCATAGTTAAGAAAACTTTTCAATTTTGTCGTCTCTTATCGTAAATTTTGAGTTAACTATGGTTTGAAAGATATTTTCAAAATATATGAACGCATTGTTAATAACAACACATTTCTATGATTTGGGAAAATCTCAAACGACTTCACAAAAAAGTAGATTTTTGGTCATCGACTCAACAAAGTCTTTGTCGTTTGCACTCAGAAGTGAGTCAATGATTGCAGAGAAGGATAAACCCGGGTATGGGGTTTGGGAGTCTATATTCTCTACCAGATCTCAGTTTTGACTTTTATGATCTCATCCGGAGTTAGGATTGTATGGGATTTGATTAGGTTTTACAAAAAGTATTGAAATTTTATGAATTAATAAAATATTTTATCATTATTTGGATATTTGTAACAAAAAACCGCTTTTTGAAGAAAAATAAAAATTTTCTCAATTTGTCAAAAAGTGTTTAACAATTCATAGGTTATTATTATTGTTTGAAAATTTGCAAATATATCACAATATTTGAGATTAAATGAGTGAATAATAAAACTAAAACTGAGGTGAGAAGTAAAGACCGGTTGGTTGTGTCGTAAACTAAGATTATAGGCTTTGTTATGCAAAAGTGAGGTTTTCATGCATTTATATACAAAACCAAAACCAAATTACACAACATTTCGCACCATTACTGACATTATTCCGGATACTATTAAATTGACTTCTTTTTCGGTAAACTAAAGCTCTAAAAGTGATTTTGAGTCGATATATGTTTATAACTTGAGGTCAAACACTTGTTTTATAAGTTTTCAATCACTTATAAGTTGTCAGAAGTCGTGAAGAAATCCATAAAAGTTTAGATAAAATCCGATAAACAAAACAAAACAACAATTTTTTTAAACTTGTTTATTGTTTTCAAGTGAACTATATTTCAGAGATATTTATTAGAATTAAATCATTCATTCATTGATCAAAAATGTGTGAAAAATAATCTTAAATCAGATAATTATGAAAATTAAGGTCTTTCGGCATCTCTGGGTATAAACAACAAAATATTGACTGCTTTTGAAAACTGGGAATAAATTCATTGAGACTTTGGGCGTAAAACACTTGTGTCTAACGATGTCTACAACTGTGTATAACAAGTCCTGTAAAGCATTTCCAACTTTCAAAGGTTTTATACCTCAAAGACCAGTAGTTTATTAGAAAATTAAAGTAAAAATTTGTGCAATTCTTGGCCCAAAAAGCAATACAATAATTGATAAGTTTTTCACAGCTTATAAGCAATCAATACAAACGGAAATAGGTTTGAATTGAAATCAAATTTTGTTGAAAAATGTCTATTTCATGAAACAGGAAGGATATTACTCTTGCTGTTAGGCCGGGATGTAGGGCTTGGTTTCCATGTTAAGCCTATTTGTCTCTCAGTTCATACACTTCTTTACTACAAAACTAAACTCATTTCTGAAAACCATTTTTTATATTTGATTTGTTATAAATGAATACAAAATCGTTGAAAACACAAACAAATTAAGACTAAAATACAATAAATTACACAAAATTTGCTGAAATGAAGGAATGAATGAATGTATGGACCGATCAGTATTGAGTGCTATTTGGACAGACATCTGCTCTGATTTATACACAAAAAAACACACAGAATAACAAGAGTGAGAAAACGGGTCCAAACTGTCACTGGTATTAACTTTTTTAGCTGTATTACCAAAAGACACAAATTGTTTAACAAATCAAAAGGTCTTTCATAATGAAGGAAATTAATGATTATGTGATCAATAGAAACCAAATACACAATCAGTTCTGACTATCAAGAGGTGGTTCGGGAGGTCTTCTGACAAATCACTGAATAAATGGAGTAAACGCACCCTGGTATTATATAAGACCCTTATATTTATCTTATATTATATTCAAATATCATAATAAAGGGATCAAAGAGTTATTTTTCCCCTTTTTATGTATTACTGTATTCACTCTATTGTCGGTTATTTCAAACTATCATTAATAACGAAATGAGAAATACTTTCTCTAATAATTCAAAGTCAGACTCAAGTCTGACATTAAGATGAATACAAGTCTTGTCTCAATTCATCAATATTTGTTCAAAACATTATTCAATATAACCGTAAAAATCAATTTCAATTCAGTTTGCATTGTATATAATCAAGGTTAAGTATTCAAATTGCAAGAGTGGTTCGCAAATGTTTAACATTTTACTACTTTTCAAGGGTTTAGTCGTTTTTCAATACAAGCTTTAGTCAGAAATGACCCCTAACTCTGGTGATCACTCGATGTATGGTTTGGTTAATAAAAATTTAGTTTTCTTGAGTTTATAGAGAATGTGAGGAATAGGAGGAATGGAGTGCAGTATAGATGAGGAACTGCTAAACTTAGATAATTAAAAAAAGGCCGAATTGGCCGCCAGTTATGCACAGTTATGTCAAAATACATAAGAATCACGAGTTTATTATATCGGACCACAAATTTACTTTTCTTGCAGTTCAGAGATCGTCACAAAAGACCTGTTTTATGGCTGACCTTCAGTCCAAACACCAAATTCTTTCCCTTATTATAAAAGTCAAATGTTTTTCAATGTTCACAAAGTTATGCTCTTTTGTTAATGTTTACCAAAATTATGGCTATTATGTGAACACTAACTCATGTCTCATGAAATCAATTTTAAATTAGAAAATAAAATAAAATGTACCTGTATAATTATTTTCTCAATAAAATATATCCCATTATTACACAAAACTGAACAATAAATTGAAATAAAATTCATTGCAATATAAGACTGAATACAAAATGAGATTTATTTGAAAACATTTTAATTTTAAATGTAAACGAAATTATGTTTCAATACTTTAATCTATATTTTGGTATTTAATTGAATTGAAGGTTTCAAATAAATTATATGAGATATAAGGGTGTTTTTAAATATACCATGCACAGTATTAACCAATATAAACTTTGAATCACTAAAGATTGCGGATGAGTTATGTTTTGTTTAAAACTTGTTTCAATGACAGCAAAAAATACCAAATAATGAAATTTAATACAAAATTTTAAAATTAATTAAAATATAAGTACTTTTTAATTGAAAAGAAAAATAAGAAATGAAATGAAATTAAGATTTAGTTTGTGTAACACAACTGTGTGTTTGCTGTCTGTCTGTCTGTCTCTGACTTTTCATTACTTAATAAAATGTTTTGAAGAACCGATGCGTCGATTGTTTGTAACTTTTGTTTAATTTACTGTTTTTGGCAAAAAATTCAATGTTTTTTAACGCTTAATAGAAATCGTGAAAAAAGTGCGAATAATTTGCACGAAATTGTATTTAATTGTATTTGTCATCAGTAGTAGGGCTTAGAGTCTGGGCTTATATTCTGTGCTTATATTAAGCCTTATTTCACACATTTATGGTTACAATTATAACTTTGAAGCCCAAGAAATACAGTATATATTGAATAGAGATGACAGACAACTATAAAAAGTGAAACGTGAGGGAACGACAGGTGCAAACATGAACAACATTTTCAGAATATATTCTCTCCTTCTTTAAGAAAATACATGTAAACAACAAGTGGTGAGCCTTTAGTTGCGTTGCCTTCAAAACCGGTCGTTCGGCCCAAAGTGAAGACCTGTGGGCACTGTTGGTCTAAGGGCTACCTCTGTCTGTAGTGTCCAAAAGAACACTTGTTTTCAATTTCAAGAATCGTTTAATTAATTCAGGAATTTTTCAATGCTTTGAATTTTTGTATTAATTTAATGATTGATTTATAACACGAATAACCCCTCGCTATCACTGACTACCCCTTTGTTGACTCCGATTTGCATTTCATAGAAACCGAGAGTTTGTTGTGAAACAAATGAAAAACAGATATTATATTAAAATTTCATTTAATGATAGTTTTATCGATTCAGTGCTTCAACGATAAGACTTGAAGTATAAGTCTATGTCATAGACTCTATGACAACAGTGAATGAAATCATTAAAAAAAATACTTCATTTTTGACAAAAATCACTTTCAGTTTAGCATTAATTCTTTGTTTTACTTAAACCTAAGTTTGTTATGCGATATAAGTTTGTAAACTAATATAAAGTCATTAAAAATACAAAACAATTAAAAATAATCTGAATCTTATGATTGACTCTTCAATTGTCTGATAAGAAATGTTTACTTTTATTAGTCATTCAATTAAATCTATTTTTGTTGTCATTTGAGGCACAAAATCATTACTTAATGTAATATTTGATTAAAAACTATAAACAATTTCAAGCAATCATTCAATCGTTTCCTCATTTGTAACGATTTGTTCAAACGATTCAATACTTGAATAAAGTTTTATAAAAATGTTTTTAAAATTAACTTTTTTTGTGATTTTCTTGAGTTTTAGTATTTGTTTTGCTTTTAATTTGGATTTTGATAACCACTTAAACAATGAAAGAGATAACGACTGGAACGGCACTATTTGGGCAGTTCTTGTGGCCGGTAGTAATGGTTGGTATAACTATAGACATCAGGCAGATGTATGCCACGCATATCAGGTCCTTCACGAACACGGAGTTCCCGACCAAAACATAATTGTTATGATGTTTGACGATATCGCAGACAATGAGGAAAACCCAACGAAAGGAATGGTTATTAATAGACCCAACGGTTCCGATGTATACAAAGGAGGTTTGACTCTCAACTCAACTCTTGTGTCAAAAATATTGTTTTAATTTTAAATGATTTTTAATTATTGATTGAAAAACAGTTCCAAAAGATTACACCAGAGATGAAGTGACGCCACAAATGCTAATAAAGGTGTTGGAAGGTGATCAGGGTCTTCATCAAATTGGAAAGAAAGTGGTCAGAAGTGGACCAAACGATCACATCTTTGTGTACTTTTCAGATCACGGAGCACCTGGTCTTTTGGCCTTTCCCAACAGTGAACTCTATGCTAAAGATCTGATGAAAGTATTGAGAGAAATGGCTCATCAAAGGAGGTTTAAGAAAATGGCTATATATATCGAGGGTTAGTTTTATTACACTTTTTATTAATTTAAAGCAAAATATTTAACAAAAACGTAAATTAAGACAAAAATCCGTTTTGAGATACCTTTCATACCTTTCCTTATATTAAACTCTTTATAGATTCCGTTAAGAATCTGTTTGGAGTCACCCTATAATAGGTTGAGTCGTGCTCTGAGTAGAGCCTAAGAAGCTCTGAAAGTCATGTCTTATTAGGAAATAATTTCAAAAACACAATAAATTAGAGAAAAGTTAACAAAACTTTCGTTGAATTGCTTTTAATTGATATAATATATCACTAAATGTAAAAACAATTCAAAATAATTGTCAGAAAATGAGATATTAGTGAAAGAAATCATATTTTTATGGATTTTTAGTGTTTTATAACATTTTATTATTTTTTTATAAAAGCATTAAATTATATGAAAATCAATTGAAACTATAATTAACTGACTTTTATATCCAAAGCGTGCGAAAGTGGTTCAATGTTTTCCGGATTACTTCCGATGAACATTAATATCTTCGCCACCACTGCCGCCAACTCTACTGAATCCAGTTATGCCTGTTATTATGATGAGCTCAGGGAGACCTACTTGGGTGATGTCTATTCTGTTAACTGGATTGAAGACAGTGATAGCCATAAAACACTGAAAGCCGAAACATTGCAACAACAGTTCAGTCGAGTGCTCGTAGAGACCAATACATCACATGTACAGGAATTTGGAGACAGGAGTATAGGAAAACTGTCTTTGAGTCAATTTCAGGGACCAAAACGGTATAACAAAACATATGCAGGAAAGGTAGGGATAAGCGATGCGGTGCCGAGCGGTGATGTGCCGATCGCTATAGCCTTTAGAAGACTTAATAAAAGACAAACTTCTGAACAGAGTTTTGCAAATCAAGTGAAATATGAAGAACTACTGAGAGGTAGAAGTTTTCTCATCACTTCTGTCAAACATCTGATCCGAGAGTTAGAGTTGACTTTGGTTTCGGCCGAAACCGTTTGGAGCGATAAGAAAGTGCTCACAAATCATGAATGTTATACCGATTTGATCCAACAGTTCGACAATCATTGCTTCGATCTGTCGACACATCCCTATGCTCTCAGATTCCTATATGTGTTCGTCAATGTGTGCGAAACACTTGATAAGCAAAATGAAGGAAACGTTCAAATAATTGAGACTTGGATTACAGCTATTGTTAGGCACTGTACCCGACATTTAAGTGGACATCCATTCAAACAAATTCTTTAAGATTTTTAAAAATTGATTCAAAAATTGATAAAAATTTTCTTAAATTTCATTTAATATTACATAAAAACTTACAAAACATTTATTTTCAAACAATTTTTATATCAATTATTGGATTAAAAACAAAATATTTTATTTTTTATCAATAAATCTGAAATTAAAACAAAATATAAATTGAGTTTTCATTTAACGATAGTTTTAATCAAATTTCAAAATATTTAAATCTAATTATATTTTTGACACAAAATTGACTAAAATATTAATTTTTATTGTCTTTTAGTAATGATTTAAAAGTTTAAAGTAAATTATCAATTGATTTGAATTTGAAAACATTTTTACTCATAACTTATAACTCAAGTGTTTGGGATATTGAGGGTTAGGAAGAATCCGGGATCAACTCATTTATATTTATACTGTATTTCAATATTAAACAACTTTTAAATAAATGCATTGACAAAACATTTGACACAAAATTAACGTTAAATAAAAGTGAAATTAATCTTATATTTGGTTTAATACTAAAAACACTTTATATAAAACTCAATTTCCTGACGAAAGCCCAGTGCCTCACACTTTTCAATACCAGTGCTATCTCTCACTCTTCAACTCATAAAATGAACTAAAAATCTCAAATCATATGTGAATTGAAAGGAAATTAAAGCGAATTGAGATGTGATTTACAAAACCTTTTGTGTGAAATCCAGTGTAGTTTTTGGCACTCAATACTACAATAAGTGGTTTGTTTGCATTGGGAACACCTCTTCGTAGGGTTGGGTTCATTACAAGCGCCGCAAACCATTGAGTCCTCATCGAAGCCCTTCTGGCCATTGATGGCCTGCGTTAGTATAGAGACAGCGCTCGGCTCCGAACCGATCTCAACGGTGGCCAGAGTTCTGACCAATTGTTGGAAAATACCGCTTTCATGGTAAGGGTATTCACGAATGCTTTGTCTTAAGATCTGTTCCATAAGTAGAGGAAAGCCATCGCTTGGCCTCGACTTAAGCCAACTCTTCATAAGTGAATCCAATTTATTAATGTCTTCTTGTTTTTGGTCAACATTTGGCTCATTCTTGTCGTCCTTTGAATCGTTGGTGAAATGCCTGTCAATGAGGGACAGAATGAACGCCAAGTGATGTAACTTAAGTGAAATCAATTCATTCGGTTCTTTGCCTTTCCATTGCTTTTCGGACAACAGTTCCAAGACTTTAATGATTTTGTTTCGGTTTTCAATTAAAACCCAATTACTCTTCAGAAACAACCCGATCCTCAGGGGCTGTATGTTTGTCTGTCTTATCAATGAATGCAAGGGTGAGACCAGTCGTGCGCTAAGTCTCGGCTCAGTCTCTAAGCCATGGATTTTAGTATAATATTCAACCGCTTCTCTGGGAATGAAGTTATTAATGATAGCGACCGTCGCGTGCTGTCCAACAAACGCCGCCATTTGGGCCGCATTTCTACCGACGCTATTAACGGCATTAATGTTGGCGTCATTTTCAAGCAATAGATTGACGACTGAATTATGACCTCCGAGTGCGGCAAACATGAGAGCAGTGTATCCGTGGACGTGTTGGTTATGGTTAACGTCTGCCCCCCTTTCCAACAGATACTTAGTTATCTCATAATTGCCTTTATATGACGAGTGCTGTAAACCATTCATCCCATTGTCATCACAACAGTTGATGCGGACATCGCTTTCATTCAACAATTGCTTCACTTCTTCGCAATTGTTTTCACAAATCATTTTAATAAACAATTTCTCGTTTTCAGACAATTCTGACATCACTTGAGTTGATCTCAAAGAGTGCCTCAACAGTGAAGACAAGCAGTGAATGTAAACAAAACCCAACACTCGTTGCCATAGTTTTTATGTCAACACAAGAAGTGATTAATAATTAAATACTTTTTATTAATAATAAATTGAATGAAAATCTAATGCTTTTATATTTTATACATAGAATACATAGAAAATGTGTTTTCAATAGTGTTTTCAATAATATTATAATAATTTCAATAATTTTTATGAATTATAAACAAAATTAAATCAAAATTCAAAATATCGACAAATTTTTATCAATTTTTACGCCATTTGATTGGTTTGTGAAATCAGATTTGTGTCGGCAGTTGAGGGTCCGGTGCCCGCAGTGGCCTTATAGGTGGTGGCACTGTTGCAGGAACGGGCAACGCTTTCAAAGAGTCTGTGGAAAGGGTTTTAATAGTGATTAAAATTTGATAAAACATTGAAACCAGGGATCAATTGATTGATTACTTCTCTATCTCTGGCGCACATCTGACGAACTCATGATTCCAGAACTTAAACGAAGGGTTTTTTATCAGTTCAATGAACGTCACTAATAGACCCCAAGGGTGGGGACGGTTCACAATTAGGCGCTCCAACAGCACTCGAGTTATTTGTTCCTGAATTGCTTCGGTGTTTGACTCAGCGAACAGATAGAGAAGAGTACAACTGAAGTAATGGGTGTGAGAGTTGGGGTAACGGAGCTGATTGGCGATGGCATTCAGGAATAGATAGCGACCTGTTTTGGAGTCAATTACCGGTAATTAGACATCAATTCAAACATCCATTAAGTGTTTGGACAGACCTTCGGTGTCGAGAGCGACGGCCAGGTTTTGGAAGATATCCATGTGTGAGGAATGGGCTATTGAGGACATACTTATATTTTTGGGTGGAATCGACTGAATAGCTGTCTGTCCGACGTATAGAACCAAACCATTAATCAAAGGTATGTTATAATGAGCCGAATCTGTGGTATTGTTGGGCACTGTTTGCTGTAGATATCCGCGCAAATCACTCAGGAATGTGACGGGACTTCGGGTGCGTAGATATGAATCCAAATCCTTTTTGAATACCTGAGTGCCAAATGTGGCCAAAGTGGTGGAGCCGCGCGGCGGTTGACTTATCTCAGGCAAGGAATCAATCTTCAAATTAGGTGTGAAGGGGTCGGGAAGTCTCATATTTCGAGGGAAAGCACTCAAAACCAAATTTCGCATTTGAATGGCATTACAGGGAATGACATCACATAATCCATAGCAATACTCGCACAGGAATTCTGGGAAGTCATGTAAGAGCACTAAAAACACTTTAAGTGTTCCCTAAATGAGATGAAAATCAATTAATAATTGAATTGAAAAACAATTCAATGTTTACTCACTTTATAGAGAGAGTCCATAGATTGGGGTAACTCTACGTTCCGCAGGAAAGGGGCCTCGAATTTGATTAAATCAACCAACAATTGGGCGTACATTTGCCAACCCTTAGTCGGGGAACCGGTGGCCAGAGATCCCGAAAGCAAACACTTCTCCATAAAAGTTCGGTGACTAATGAAGTCAAGCCATGCGAACGCAAAAGACGGCACTTTAGACGGTCTTAGGATATGAAGTGTATTACAGAAAGCGGTTAACACTTGATATTGAATTGATTCCAACAACGGATCCAATTGTGACGGATTGAGTCCTAACCCTATTTGGTTGTGTTGCAGGAGTATAGACCCGGGAAGTCCTAAATTGGTCGGTCCTAAGACTAACTCCATAAACAATAAGACAAATATCCGATAATACGGCAAATGTTGGAAATCTGCTTGTCTTATGTCCTGGTCCTGTGTGGCCACACCCGCGATGATATTCAGCACTTTATTTAATAGATTCAGTTTTGCGGTCGTCTCTGAGGCCGCACCTGAAGCGGCGGTCGACGAACCGCTGTGTTTGACGAGCATTACTATCAGATGTGTGAACGCATCCAAAGTATGAAAACACTTGGATCTGACGTCTATTATATTGTTAGCGCCGGGTGTCTGTGCGGCCGCATTCAGAATACGGTAACACAACTCAACACACATTTCAGTCGATAAACGGAAGAAACGGGTTATCAAGTCATCGGTTTTGAGAATACCCTGAATACACAAAAAATGATTAAAATACCCCTTAATTGAAAAATATAAATGAAAATCACCTGAAGATTCATCTGTTGGACATAGAATTGGAATATTTTACTGGTGTTGGCCTGAGAGTGGTATAATTGAATCCATTCCCTAAGCAGTCGCTCAGTCTTCTCTAGAAGGCCGGGCGGGTCGGCATCGAATTGACGCGTTTGTTGGTTGACTGAGTCGTGCATTGACACCATACCCGACGGCACTTCATTGTTCACATTAACCGATGTAGTCGGAGGTCCACGAAGTACGTCAACGATCTGTTGGATCTCATTAAACAACGGGTGATTCGGACCACTACTCAAACGCAACAGATTTTCAATAGTATTCGGGAAATCGTTTTCATTACAGTTATGGCCATATATTTTAATGAACTTAACGGCGAACCCGAGAGCCGCGGGGTTTTGGCCGGCGTTCTCAATCAGTTGTGCCAATTGTATGTCCATCATCGGGAAGTTGATTAACGACGACCGCATTAACAGCTCCAACAGTTCGTCGGGCAGTGAGGGACCAGACGTTGAGTTCAACAGTCTTTCCAACACTAATCGCGTTATTTGTTTTGTTGTCCACTGATGTGTGAACGCACGCGGATCTGACAGTGCCTTAAGAATGACAACATAGAGATCTCGAGCACGATTGGTGACCATAATATCATTGGCTCCGGCATCAGCACTGATACCTAATTCACTGATGGCTTCTAACACCTTCTGAATCAGTGTCAGCGCATATACAATATCTCTTGGGTTCTGTCGCGCGAGGATTAATGTCTCGGCAATGGATCTAATGGTCGGCACAAACAACTCGTATTGAATTTGGTTGAACTGATGCATCAGTTGTTCCAATTCGTTGACCAGTTTGTCGTAAATAGTAACGAGTGCTGCGTCTGCCGCCTGCGGGCCCACTATAGGTGTGGTCACCTCCGCCGGAGCCGTGAAATTAGAGGACAAATTAGAATTAGAAATGACTGGCATTGAAGTCATGTTCGCGTTTGTCTTAAACTGATTCATCGATGGAACTGTAGATCCTATCAGTTGTCCGGCGCCTGAATTAGTCGTCGGAATGACGGTCGGGATGTCAGTAATCGGTGCCATAAATCCGGGAATATTTTTGCCCAACTCTTCGTAAACATTCATTTGTTGAGCGGTCACGGGTCCCACCTTTAGACGAATGGCTTCCGGCATTCTCTCGGCCTGATATGTAAGCACTGCGGGATCGCAATATCGTCTGCCCTGAGCTCTTGCCTCACGTCTGATGTCATATTCAGACTTCAATTTCATGTCCAACTCTTTCAAAGCTCTATCGATAGCAGTCTTCTGAATGAGAGCACAGGCCAAGTCTATATTGTCCGTAGCAATGGTATGTGCGGTCGCGTCAATCAATTCCTTAGAGACCTGGCATTTGTTGGCGAATGCATTCTTCAGTGCTGTAGTGATCGATACAAACAGCGGGTCTTTGCAGGTAATCATAGCCATACCGGCCGTGAGGTTTCGGGTGAGATAGTGGGCAGCGATACACATACGGCTCTCATCGGGATCTAATGCGAAGTCCTTTTTTATGATCTGTTCGGCAGTCGTTAGACTTATTTTAATACTTCGGTCCACAACCGGATGTATCCACTCCTGAACAGCCCTCTCAATGGCCGGTCGTATGAATTGTTTAAGAACTGGATTCAGACTAAGGAGTTGTAGATTGGGTTGGATTACAATATGTTGGGCCAAAGCTGTGGACAGGTTTTGGACATTAATGTCGTGATAATTGAAAAGCTGTTGTATTCCTGGAGATTGAGTGCCGACTACAGGTGTTTGGACAGTCGGCTGAGGAATATTTGGCATTTGCTGGTGCACCTGCGGAATCAGTTGAGGCGCTGGAGATGGCGTGTGATGTTGTATAACCACATGTTCGGGTGTGGACGCAATCGGCAGAATCTCTTTCCCTCCGCCGCCCAACTGTTGCTCTATTTTTGTGGACAACAACTCATTCTTCAAAACATTTGATTTCCCGATCAATGAATTCAAGTCTATGTTAAGGGTTTTACACAACACCTCGACCTCAAACTTAAGGTTTAGTTTAAGGCCTGGTTCTTGATGTAGTTCTACCAGTCCTCTAATGATAGCCATTGTCCAAGGGTTGGGTGGTTTAAAGACCTTAGACTTCGCACAACTTTCAAGAATCTTAGCAATAAAAGGGACGACATATAAGAGCTCTTGAGTGCCTCTATTGTAGGCCTCTATCAATAGATTCTTGGGCTCTAAGTCGAGACTAAGGATGGGTTTACTCTTAGCCAATGTCAACATTCCTAACCAATGGCCCAAATTCTTGAGCAGTGATCGGTCACTAAAGTTCGCGATCTCTTTGTCGGCTCCCAAAAGCACTTTAATGTTTCGATACGTTTCCTTCAAAACAATTCTCAAGAGTTCAGGCATTTTCAGCATTTCTATGAAATTGGCGTAAAGGGAGTGAAAGTTGGGTTCAATGGACGCCCTCTTCATCACAAAGTACTGTGCAATCCATCCGTTGTATTGATCGTCATTACCGATCGCTTCCTTAAACTCTTCGGTCTTTTGCGGTAAATTAAGTTGAGATAAGTTGTTGATTATGAATGCAATCTTGTCCTGAACTGCATCGGGAGGTATGGCATACATAGTCTCGCCCGCGGCTAACAGTGTGTCGATATTTGTCGCGTTTGCAATCGACGGACGAGAGCTGGTTGTAGTGGACACCACTGAAGACGCCGATGTGGTCAGCACTGAGGCAGTGGTGTTTGCGGTAGTGGTTGTGGCGGTCGTATTGACAGACGTTGCGATCGGCGGCTGAACGATACGTGAGGTTGAAGTACTAAAAGCTGTGGACAGGTTTAGAGCGGAATTGATGTTTAGATTTGAACTCAATTGAGGCAATGAAGAGCTTAGACCAGAGTTTTGGGTCGGAGTCGAGCCCACAATCGACGGCAGACCGACCGGTGTTTGCGATGCATTCACAGTACCTCTCATTGAAGGCTCTATTGATTGAGTGCCGCATTCGATGTAATCTATAAGATGTGGCGGAAAATCCCGAAAATGTGGTATTTGTGCCAAATGTTGACAATAGAGAGGATAGTCCTTCAGTTTAGACTTAAATCTGTCCAACGCTGCGATACCGAAGAAATACATTTTGCTTCCGTGAGGTTTCCTTAAGGCCTCCAAAACATATCTGAGCGCAACTACAAGTGCCATATACTTGACTAAACCCATCTGTATTATACCACCAAACAATTGGGCGGTTATGAGTAACTCCCTGTCCGGGTATTGCGGGAAAAATCCGTACTCTTTGAAAAGGTTGCGAATCATACACGTAAACACTTCCCGTTCCCTCTTCGATGCCGAGTCCTGAAACCTCCGAAGCATATCAAGCACTTCATCGATGGACAGACTTCCCGACTGTTGTTGATTGTATATGCGCTGGAAATAAGTGTCGGCCTCTTCTTCGATATCAATGCTAACATTCTGTTGCATATCCGGAAAAATTGCGGCCAAATCTCCGACCACTTGTTTCATACGATCGGCCGCTTGTGGGACGACATTCACTGAATTACTCGAAACACTGTTTGGGTTCTGTTGTGAACTCAGACTCATTGGGTTAAACGGCGGCCGAACTGACTGTGGGAACGAAGTGTTCGGTGTTTCGGGTGTTTGACTAATCTTCAGGTTATTAAGACTTAGTTCATTGACAGAGGTTTGCGGAGCTATTGGCAGCACAGGTCTGCTTGGATTAGGCGGTCCTATAGTTGGCTGAACTCCTGGAGGCGCCTGTCGTGGCAATGAGGACAGGAGTCGCGTAGAATTGCTAACCATTGTTAAGATGGCGTCCGTAATCTCTTTAGACATTGTATTTGAAGTGACGGCACCGTTAGCTGGAGTGTTGTTGGTATTGGAACCGATACTCTGTTGCAAACACGCTAACATTGTGGCCAACGTCTCGGGCGGAAGGTTAGCCAGGTTTGTGGGCGAATCGATAGCATTAGAAGCACCCAATAGTCCAGTGCATCGTCTGCTGAGGAATACAATGCATGCGTTGACAAACGTCTCTCCATTGCACTCAATCTTATCCATAAGCCATTTGTCAAGTTTAAGATACTCGCGTCGGGAGGCCAGACACGCGAGGTCTATGACAAACGGATGGCAATTGCCGTTCAGAAGAATGCTCAGGGATTTGAGATCCTGTGCGACGTCTAATATACGGGAAAGTCTTTGTTGTTGTTCTTCGTGCGGGGATTTGATGTAATACTCGCACATCCCCTGCAGTAACACCTGTTTCGCCCAATTGTTGTTTTGAGTCATATTAGGCGTCAATTCGTTTGTATTCCAAATCGTGTGAAGAATTATTGCAGAGTTGGCGTGATTTCCGAGAAATACCGGAACCGCCAGACCTAACAACTCATTCTTCACTACTGACGGCCCGTCACGACAGCCCAGTAGTCCGAGTGCCACGAGGTCTGGACACTGTTGTAGCGGCCATTTGAAGAGTTCCATCACTTGTGAGTAGAAAACTGAACTCATATTCATCTGAGAAGACATTGAATTGTAATTAATTGAACAAAAGTCGACCAAAATTTGGTAAAATCGTTGGTATTTCCATGAATTCAATTCCGGAGACGTATCAAAGTCGGGCTGACATTTGAGGACATCCATGTGTGGCACCAATTGATCAATAGATGAATCACTACCTCCAGGTCCGGGACCTGTGGGCGCACTCGACAACAGTTTTTGAATCAAATTGTTTTTAATGCACTGAACTATGAAACCGAAGTGAAACTCAACATTAAATGACCAAATCTTCGTGAAGAACGTTACGCCCAATACATACAGCCCTGTGTTGGACAGGCAGTCAGACAATGAAAGCAAGGAATCACACAATGAATTCATACCCTGTTTGTCAGTTGTGCACAAATTGATGCAAAACTGCCAAAACCTATGGAAAGCGAAGTTATTTTTGGCCAAAGAGTTGTTTCCAAACATTTTCTTTGTGTTCGGAATAAACACTTCGTTGTCTAACACTTGTATTATTTCAGTCAACGGCGACGCAGAGGACAGTATTTCCCGACATATGTCTGCAAACGTATCGATCTCTTCACAGCGTTGAGAAGATGTCTGTCCATCGGAGGGACGAATCGCCGAGTTTTCACAAATAGCGCACAAAATTTTAGCGCAAAGTTTTGGCGTAACATTGAATTGATTTATGACATCAGCAGTCAATGAGACACCGCTTTCGTTGACAATCATTCCCGCAATTTGATCGTCGGTTAGATTACCGGCACTCGAGGCCAATGACATGCTGTCCATTTCGGTTAACTCTTTGGCCACGTCTTCAACGAACGGTAAATGTAATAATTGTATTGAATTTGACAAACAATTGTCGTTTAGTTTGAGGTCTGAAAACAAAAACAATTAAACCCTTAATTCAAACCAAAAACCAATTCCCAAACCAAACCATACTTTTAGTGATATTATTAGACAAAGACTTCGTGTCTGTTATGGTCTGAGCGATGATATAATGCGTTAATTCGTTCAATGAGTTTGTGTCGCACTTTAGTCCTGAATCGTCCACCGATTGGTCACTACTGCCGACGGAACACCACTTTGTCTTATCCGTCAGCGCCACCAGAAATGCCGTCCTTTGAATGTCATTCAGTTTAAGACATTTGCAAACCTCTGAGACATCTATTGAAACGTTTCCCTTAAGAGCACAGTCTATGAGTGTCGTCCAATTGGCTGAAGAAAATACGTCCAAATCGGTGAACAATTGTTGCAATAATTGGGTTCTTTGGGAATCAGTGGTTGAAGTAATGGACAGAAGAAGACAACGATATATCTGTCGCTCGCATTCAAAGCCAAAATCACTGATCAACTGATCCCCGAAACAAAGACATTCAATTAGCGACTGAACTAATGGCCAAACCATTGATACAAACCTTCAACAGATGGTTGAGTTGTGTTTTGTATAGTCTTTTACTAATCGTAACATTGATTGTAGTGTTGATGGCATTAATGGCTGCGGAGAGAGAGTCCATACATGAGGTCTTCATTATTATGATTATCACAACTCGGAGTCAAACACCGATTCATTATTTGTCAAACACTGGCTGTCTGTCTGAGGGCTGACCACAACTCAACACCAAATCAATGAAAACAAAACCAAAAGTGAAATCAAATTAAATGAAAAAAGGATTGAATTTTGGTTTAAATGAAAAGTGATTTCAAGTAATCGTTAAACAGTTCTCAACACTCAGTGTATGCGATGTCTGAACGCTATGTCAGACGTAATGGCGAACAAAGAAATGTGAAAATAATGGTTCAGTCCTTCAGTCCTTCAGTCAGTGATCAATGGATACGCCTTTTGTCACAAACATTACGTTCACACCACTGAAGGGGTAATTATTAATCCCCACTTAACTAACCTTGATTACAGTGATCATCATTGGGATGATTCTGGTTATTTCAATAATCAATAGTTGAAAGTTTGAACTATAAATACAAATTGATATGAATTTCAATGAATACAAACAAACCGTTCATTCATTTGCTTCACTTATAAAACTTTTTTCCATCGATTCAACACTTTTTAAGACTTTTTTGATATTTAATATCAAAACTAATAATAAGTTTATAATATTTGGAAATAAACTGCAAACGACTTAATACTTAATGCACTGAACCTCAGGTCAACACTTACTCCAATATAAATCGTCAGTTTGTAAGTGAAAGGTCAGTTATCATCCACTTGTGACTCAATCTTATGATCACAAGTATTGACACAATATTTCAATTCAAATAAAAACTTTTTTTTCACTAAAATTACGATAATTTCTGTAAGTATTGCCTCATATTATGTGAATCACATATAAGGACAGTCGTTATGGGATGGGAATAATTGATAGGATCTAATGATAAGCTAAAGTAATAAAACCAAAGCACTATTTTAGAAAACATGACCAGTATTACAATGACCATGCTCATTCGGCAATAAACAGTAAAAATATTAACATTTGAGACAATTATTTATAAATCAATGAATTTATTTTGAATTTGAAGTAAAATATCTTCAATGAGTTGAATGTCATTCAAAAGAGTACTTCTATTAAAGCAATGATTATATATTGAATTCAAACCATTATTAATAAACAAATCATTGGTTTTAATACTAAATAATCCAAAATCTATGACATTATATAGTCTTCCCATAAAGAATAGGTTCCGACACACTCTCATCAAGTCATCATCGGTTGCATCGATTGAACACTTATTCCCTTTAAGACAAACCCCTTTGCAGTCAATGAAATCACAGTCACTGTCGGCTTCACAATGACTTAAGGATTCAATTGAATCGATGACTGAACTCTTGGAGGAAATCATATCGGAGTCGATGAGAACCAACTGTCCATTAATGAACCCCAAGTGCTCGAACTTAATGTCACACAACTCTAACTTAGGATTAATTGATTGAAAACGAGTTAAGAATTCAATGATTTTGAGTCCGATTTCAATACGATTTGCAATACTTTTGGGCGAAAGCGTCAAATAGTTTGGACTAAAGTATGAGAAGTCGAGGACATTATCGGCGTATTTGACGCCATAAAAGTGACCACAAGTGCCGACAACTGACGGGAATATTGTCCGATATATTTGACTCAACACAAACTCATTGTCTTGTATTAGAAGCCATACATTGATAAGTGATGTCTCATTCAATTGGTGGCCATTTGTGTCAATAATACCCGAAATTAATTTATTAATAAAATAATAATCCCTTTCGTCGGCGACCAGTTGTCCGTTGATTGAGTGGCCAAACCGTCCGATCATTATATCATTAATGGATTTAATAATCAGTTGTTTATTATTAATGAAATGCTTTTCCCAAACATTACTCCCAATCAACTCAAAAGTGGTTAGACTTCGGGATTTCAACACAATTTTGTCCAACAATTGATGGTTTTGTGAATCAAATAAATGACTGACAAACACGTAATCCTTGCCGTCGTGTCCACCGATGTTCGGGCACTCAATTAGTGTCAATGTCTTTGCATTGCATAACAAATGACACAAATTTCCGATAAATTTCTGTCTTTTAAATGAAACACAGATTTCATTCAAAGCTTTGGTTTTCAAGTCATTACATGTTTTGTTTGAAAATATTTGTTTGAAATGAAATAATATTAATATAAATGTCATTAAAATTGTTATAAATATTAATAAAAACTTTTTTCGTCTTTTTATTAAAATTTTTAAAACAAATGAAAAGTATTTTAATTTTAAACACATTTTGAAATTCACTTTCAATTTGTTGTCAAAATATTGTTTGAAAGTAAAATCAAAATATTTATTGAATTCAATGTTAAGTGACATCTAATGAGTGATAGTTTGAAAAGTTTTACCTCCTGTTGAACATTCTTACCCCTGATATGATATACCCTTGGTTATTCTATAAGTGGTTTAATTTTTAAATATTATTAATGTTTGAGTTTTTGTTTTATTTATTCATTTGAATAATAATAACAACCAAAAGAGGAAATGGAAATAAATTTAAAACAACTATTTTGTCGGTTCTTATCATCACTTCCAGAGTTATATCAATGATATCATTGAAAACAGACATAGTTTTGGTCTTAACTATCGTTTAACTACTGTTTAAATAAATCTAAATTTCCTTTTGTTATATATTATTGACAATAAAGTGAACCATTATTTCAGTCGTGTTTTCCTTGTTTTGACATTTACTACAAGTTATAAATTATACAATTGATAGAAGAGTGAAATCCTGTATGAACTTTAATGCCCAGGATCATTTCACTGAATATTCAATGAGTGTTTTATATGACAATAAATCAATTAATTAAATGCTTTACCAAACTATTGTGTAAATTATCAACAGTTGAGTCAAAGTATTATATTCTCTGAAATGTTTGATAAAAATAGTTTTGTTTTGTTTGCAATGAATTCAAGTATTTCTTATCATAAAAGTTAAATTAGACGGAAATAATCAGTTATTATCAAAAGCCCCTGATATTAAATGTTAGCACATATAGAGTTGTATACCATTAACACCTACTCTCTCACCATTTGAGTCACAATTTTAGTGAATTTGGTCATAAATTGATGTAATATTTAGTGAATAACAATCAAAGTCAGTGTTAAATATTTCAATACATTGTAAGCATGTGTTTAAACAAAGCTTTTATTTGAATAAACCGTTCAAAACATAAAAGTATTGTTCAATTGTTTCAATCCATTCCTCTTTGAGTTCAATATATTCCTATTTTTACGCATATATTCAGGATTTGCGTCAAACACTCAATGATTTACTTTCATATCAATACTGTATAAAAACTTTTTGTAAAACAATTTGCATTTTATTATTATTTTATTTATAATTATTGAGTGAATGACTCATTAATATTGAAATTATTATTATTTTATTAATTGAATTCAGTTTTCTTTAAAATGAGTGCAAATAATAACCTTAATATTGAGTCTAATCCGGGTCCTTATGGAAGTGCCACCACTTCGACAGCCAATGTTAAGATGAACTCTGGATATAACAACCCCTCATATAAAGGCGCGAAAGACAGTCGTAAGGAGTTGTTTGAAGAGATCACTGAATTAGAAGAAAATAGTTTACATAAGACTAAAGAGACTTTGGGTTTGATTCTTGAAAGTGAAAGAATTGGTGTCAAAACCAGTCAGGAGTTGGTTCGACAGAGAGAGGTCTTGAACAGAGTTGAAGACAAATTAGTGACAGTTAACGGACACTTAGATCAGAGCCAAAGACATCTCAAATCTATGAAAAGTATTTTCAGTGGTTTTAAAAGTTATTTCTCTAAAAAATCAAATCAAAGTCAAAGTTCTGTAAGAAATGAAAGAACAGATGAATTGAATGAAGAAAACCATAGAAACCACTCAAACGGCTGTGCTTTCAATGGTGTCAAAGAAATCAATGGAAGTGATTGTATGGCGTTATGCACTCATGAGTTGGATTATTGGGATAAAAGCAAAGAACTGAATGACAAGATTGAAGACAATTTAAATCAAATCGATTCAGGAGTTGAAAGACTGAAACAGTTGTCATTGAATTTGGGGAATGAAATCGATTCACAAAATTCATTGATTGATAAAATAACTAAAGAAACGGAAACAACGGAAATAAGGATTAATAAACAAAGCGATCAAATGAAACACATTTTGCATAAGTTTTAATACAAACATCTGACCCATAGTTAAGTCTAAATCTAACAGTGCTTTACAATTAACAAAAACTAAGCGAAATGATCCCAACTTTACTAAAGAGTCCGGGATTTGATTGAAATTGCATTTTCCCATTGATTTACAAATTATTAGACATTTATTTATTTTATTTGTCGTTCAATAGTATTAAAGAAATATTAAATTGTGTTTACAATCAGTAAATTGTTTTGTAATTGTAATAAAAGAGGAAATTATGAAAAGTATTGAAACTATTATTAATATTTAAAACGATTTTACATTTGCTTTACTAATGAAAAACAAAATAATAAATGAATGAAAACTTTTTAAATAAAATTAAAGACTATTTTCTGATGTTTTTGTTAATTATAGACAAACAAAACTCAATTCAAAACCGTTGAAGAAATTAATAATAAATACAATAATAACTAAACTATTATTGAAAACATTGAGAACCGAACCATAAATACGATTATTTTGAATGAAATAATGATTTAAACATATCTTTCACTAAATTAAACAGTAATTCAATTAATTGTTTACAAATTGTTATAACTTTTTGTGATTTATATTCAAATTATTTATTTTTAATCCGTTTTTGTCTTTGAGTAGCGATTGAGTCATTGAATGGCTTTCTTTTAGACAAAACCTTTTGCGTCTTTATTTCAAACACTTTTGATGCGGACCTCGAGTTCCGAGTGTTTTGCGGTGTCTTCCGGTTTCTTCGGCCAACATTTCCAACCCTAGTGTCCGGAATAGACTCTTCCAACGAAACCGTTTCCTCTTCTGTCGACTGAAGTCGAGTTCGTTTAGGATTTGAATTCAGACATCTCTGAGATCTTCTCTTCGGTGTTTTGGTCTCTTTCTGGACCTGTTGTTCATCTTTTATGGATTTAATACCACTTTTCTTATCGATTTCATTCATTCTTCGCTTTAAGTCCTCTAATTCTGCCCTCAATTCAGCGATTGTCTGATCTTTTTCTAAAGAAATCTTTTCCGTGTCTTTTGATTTGGTTTTCAAAGCATTTAATTCCCTCTTAAACGCAGAAAAGTCTCTGAATTTCAGTTTCATTTCATTTAAATCTTTTTTAATAGAGTTTTGTGTCGTTTGGATCTGTTTTAGCAAATTATTATGGGTTTTATTAGTCTCCTGATCCCCGGCCACAAGTCTGGGCGCCACCGGGTATATAGCAGATGAGCTCGAAGTCGATGGAAGCGATCGATGGCATGAACTGATTGACGGAACCACTGATGAGATACCACTTGTAGTGTTAGACAGTCGGCTCTTAAGTGATGGCGCAATCTTCTCCTCGAAGTACTCCATAGCCATCGACGAGATGTCCCGCAACTCCTGTAAGAGTTCGTGAACTCGAGGCGGGTTTGGATTGTTTTGAATGAAACGCAGCACTCGATAGATCTCATCAATCACTTTACCCGGAATAAAACAGCACAGAGACATCTCCACGTACTTCATATATGTCATACCTGTCCATCCATTCAATACAGGGTTAATCATAATTAGTTAAAACAATTACATATAAATTATTCAATAAGGGATTGAATGTAAGCACAGGTAGTGATTGTAATTCAAAGTCAAGTCTTTATAAATCGAGTGCTCAAAGGGTGAAGGGATTTATAAAATGAATATTGATTTTATGAAAGGGTGTAAGGATTGGGTGTAAGGATTGGGTGTAAGGATTGGGTCATTTAGAGGGCATTCGGTGTGTAATTGAAATCTCAATTAATATTTGAATGAATTGTTTGACAGAAAGTAATGAAAAGATCTTAAGATTGAATGAAAACAATGACCTAATAGTGAAAGTCTGGTCTCAATGGCGGACAAGACATCGCAATGTCTGGCCAAGGGATGACTGCGGCGTTCGGACTCCCGTCGGGGAAGTTGTGTTTTGACTCTCTTGAAGCAAATGGAGTGATATTTCTCTACTCTATTGAACCCTCGGTTAAGAAGTCTTTGAGAACAGGTGTCAAAGAGACGACAAACGGATCTGATTTTCGCGATTTCATCGTAAGATATATAAGTCATCATTAGTTCCAACAACTCTATCGGTAGGTCACAGATGTTGTCCACTCGAGGGTTCCGAACCATTTTGGCCTCAATTTACCGCAAATCGGGTTTAAATGCGGAGATAATTAGCACTCAATTGAATGAACGACTGAAACAATGTTTACAATTCAATGAGTGCTTCAAATATGACGTCTTTTAAGGGGTTTTGAAGGCATTTCTGCCAAACGTTTGTTAAAAATCAATAAAACCTCAAAAAAGGGACACTTTTTGCGACTTTTCTGAAAACGTTTTGTTTGAATAAAACACTGAAACGAGTTTATGATCACAACATGTATTCATATTTAGAGCTTTTCCATGCAATCAATGCTATTATAAAACACTATTACTGTTGTCATAAAAGGAACCAAATGTTTGAATTAGTATTGAAATGAAAGGCATTTAAATACCTTTGAGTTCAGCCCTTCTTAAGTGAATCCATAAGTGATTCAGCGATTTGTGGATTCATTTGAAGACAAAAACATTGAAATCGTTTCAAACAAACCATTAATTGATTGAAAATCAATAATAATTTGATTTAATTGAAGACAATCTGCAAACCAATGGACAAAAGCGGTGGAGGAGTGAAAGTGGCGGTGAGTCCAGTGGTCAAAGAGGTGGTGACGACCACTACCACTGAGTTGGCGGTCACTAAAGTAGTGGTCCATCCGTTGGTCTTACTGTCAGTCGTGGATCACTTCAACCGAATGGGGAAAATAGGAAACCAGAAGAGAGTCGTCGGTATTCTCTTGGGATCTCTTAAAGCCAAAGGAATTCTTGACATTTCCAACAGTTTTGCCGGTATTTAGACATCCATTGCATTGAACTGTCATTTGAAGACATTTGATGTCTTCATGTCTTCTCCCCTTTAGTGCCCTTCGATGAGGACGAGAGGGAACGGAGTGTTTGGTTCTTAGATCACGACTACTTAGAGAACATGTACTCTATGTTCAAGAAAGTGAATGCAAAGGAGAGGATCGTTGGGTGGTATCACACCGGACCTAAACTACAGCAAAACGACATTTCCATCAATGAGTTGATCCGAAAGTATTGCCAGAATTCAGTTTTGGTGATAATCGATGCAAAACCACGTGATTTGGGTCTTCCCACTGAGGCCTACATCGCTGTTGAAGAGGTCCACGACGACGGCTCCCCGACCTCTAAGACGTTTGAGCACGTCTTGAGTGAAATCGGAGCCGAAGAGGCGGAAGAGGTTGGAGTGGAGCACCTCTTGCGGGACATTAAAGACACAACTTTAGGCACTTTATCCCAAAGAGTGACCAATCAGTTGATGGGCTTAAAGGGTCTGAAGTCTCAAATCGATTCAATCCGAAAGTATTTGGATTTAGTGGTGAACAACAAACTCCCGATCAATCATCCGATCATTTACTTACTGCAAGACATCTTCAATCTGTTGCCGAACACGTCCTCCGAGTTGTTCACTAAATCAACGTTTGTGAAGACCAACGACCAGATGCTTGTCGTCTATTTGGCGGCTTTGGTCCGCTCTGTCATTGCTTTACATAACCTCATCAACAATAAGATCACTAACAGAGACGCAGAGAAGAAGGAAAACACACCGAAAGACACGAAGAAAGACAACAAAGAGTTGACTAATGATAAGGAAAGCAAAGACACGAAAGACAGTAATGAGAAGAAAGACAGCGATTCCGACACTAAGAGTAAAAAACCTTTGAATAAAAGTTAATTCATTTCTTTGTATTGTTTTTACTCTCGTTTTCAAAACATATTTAACTCTTTAATTGATTTTCGCATTCAAATTGACTTTTAATTAAATCTTAACTCAATTTGAATGAAAATTATTTGTATTTTACGACTAATTGATTGAATTTTTAAATAAATTTCAAATTAGTTTCAAATTGTTATTATGTTTTACGTCTGAGAAGTGTTTGTCTCTGAATTTAAACCCTTTTGTAATCAATAGGATTTGAAATTCAATTTTCAATATATTTTAGGAAACATTGCATTGAGATTGAATGAACAAGTTTCTATACAGTTTCACCAAGATTATACATATACAGTATTAATGATTCAATTAACTGTTGATTTGCAAAATTCATATAAATTGAATCCAATTTCAAGTGTAAGCAAGGTAAAACTATATGTTTGTTTATATCTTCAAGATCATTATTAATATTTGCATATTTGATGATAATTTCAATCAAATATTAAATAAGTGTTAAAAAATTTCATATAAAAAGTGCTTTTTGTTGAATACTATCATAACATTTTGATATTTTTATATTCAGGGAAAAATTAGCCAAATGTAAAGTAGGAATCTATTCCAGTCCATATCCATCGTAGATTGTCATGAGATTAAATTAGCAGATATTCAAATGAAACCGGGTAAAACAAATTTTATTTTAAAACTATTTGTACTTTTTATATGAGTTTTGTGTATAGTTTTATGTAAAATAGGTCTACATTTTGATGCCATCCCTAAAAACACCCAAAAACCCCCAAAAACCCCATATAAAGCAAAATTGAATGCATTTTAAGCCCTTTTAACTCAAAACACGTGACAATTGTTTTGCTTTACATTTAAATCACATTCACTTCAAGTGATATTCACTTAACTATGGATTCAAAGGCTTTACAACTCATTCAAACTCAATATCAATCGGACTCTGAGTGCGAGTCATCTGATCCTCAAATACACATCTCTTCCGCTTCTTCGAGCTCTTCATGGAGTCTGTCCTCCACTGAAGACACCGTTGAAGACAAGCACTTAATTGAAGGCAAAACTGAAGAAAAAGAGATCAAAACTAAAGTGAAAACCAAAGGAGAGCTCAGTCTTGAAGACCTGCCACCGATTGAAAAGCTATCGATTAGTGTCGGCGCCGAAGAACTGACACAAATAGGAAGCGTTGACTCAATTGTGGATCAATTAGTTATCGTCCGTTCCTTCCGATCGATGCCAGCGCTTGACTTGGATTCAGTGCTGTTCCTCAAAGATGGTCAACCATTGGGACAGATATTTGATGTGTTGGGACCGGTAGTCGAACCCCGATATGCCGTTCGCTTCGATAGCTCTGAACAGATAACTGAGCGACAGATTTGTGTCCAAACGCCGGTCTATTTTGCGGCACAAATGGATAAACCGATCACTGGTTTTGTGTTTTTATCCCAATTAAGACAAATGAAAGGATCGGACGCCTCGTGGAAACACAATAACGAACCGCCAGAGGATGTCATTGAGTATTCAGACGATGAAAGTGAACGACTGGCCAAACAGAGAGCTAAAGTCAAACGCACCCGAAGTGAGGCTATGGACAGAGGAATGCATGATTACAGCCACTATAGAGTGCCCCCAAACACACCAAATACACCGAAAGTGCAAAACTCGGAGCAAAACACCGACACTTCAGTCGACTATCATTTAAATCCCAATTGTTTTCAAAACTAATTTAATGTTTGAAATTAAAATCATTTTAATTTGTATTTAATGTAAATATCATTGAATTATATCTGAAATAAAATTTTTGTATTTTTTTTAATGTTTTTAAAAATCAATTGAATTTTGATTTCAATTAAAAGTGAAAACAAGTTTTGGTTTGAATTGAAAACACATTTCAATTGCTTTTCACTTATTATTTGTTTCCGTTGTTTACGAATGCTTTCACTTGTGTTTCACTTGTGTTTACATTCACTGAATATAATAAATGAATTATGAATTCAAAAGGTTTTCATTTGATTTGAATTTTAAATGTATTTAAACTTTAATTGCTTTGTATTTAGAGACCAATCAATCGCTACCACAAGAAGTGCTTTCAGTGGGACATCGGATCGGTTTAAACCAAAAGACATCGAAGAATATCATTGAATCGTTTGTCGGAAAGGTTTTGCCGAAAAGTGTTGCCGAAAGTGAACTCAGATTTCAGTCTTATTTGTTGAATGAAAAACAAAATTCATTTAATTTAAGACCAAAACAAAGGAAACGGAAAAACGGTTTGAATTCAAAGATTAGGAAAAAATTGTTTGATTTGAAGACAAATGACTTAAAGTTTGAAACGTTTGCGAAAATCAATGAATTATGGCATCAATACATCGATTCAATCATTAATGACATTAAGACTAAAGCCGATGAAATCAGACTAATTAGGGCTGACTTTCACGGATCCTATTTCATAGTCTGTGCCTCAAAGAACCCGACGTTAATCGGGATTAAGGGTTATGTCGTTCAGGAGACCAAACATACGTTTAAACTGATTAACAATGAAAACAGACTTTTGAGTAGAAATTGAAATTCAATTTAGTTTTCAATCATTTAATTGTTTCTCTGTTTTCAACAGCCGTTCCCAAAGACAACACTGTATTTGCTTTTGAACACAAAGGAGTGGTCACTAAACTGAACGGATATAACCTGAAGATGAGTTCACACCACAGATCCAGAGCCAAACCAAAGCTTAAATTAAATGAGATTTTAATCGATATTTGAAAATAAGTTTTGAATTGTTTTTATTTTACTGTAATTTAAGTGCAATTATAATACAAAATATCATTTCATCAGAAATAAGCGGTCACTCTATCGATCTCCTGGAGGTCATCGATCAGCTGATTGGGTGTCGTTCCGATCTTTTTGGCCAAATCTGACTTCTCATTCATGGAAAGGGTTGTGAATCGGATCAGTAGATCGCCGTCTAATATGTTTTTCGAGGGATTCATTAGCTCTGGTTTTGAAACCTTAATCATTCGGTAAGCCTTTGGGTTAAGGCCCGCCGTGTGCTGTAATGAGACGGTCAGTACGTTCTGCAACATTAAAAGCCTTCTATAAGTCTTCTCAGACACCGGAAGGACATAACCGATACTCCCGTCCAGTGACGCAAACCATGTTATTTGTCTGCATTGAAGCATTTGCTTCACTCTATTGTCCACTATATTCGTCGGAACTTTACATCGGATTCTAAAAAATGAGTTGATATGAGACCCGAAGTGAAAGTCAGCTCTTCTTAAAAGTCTGGTTCCGCCCATACTTTCCCGAACTTCCGGTTGATATGAATATAAAATAATGTTTTTCTCGGAGTCAGAGATTGCAAAACATATGTTATTGTTGTCCACCGCGTAGTCACACGAATAGACTTGAAGACAACGACAGTCCTTACTGACCAGCGATAGGGTTCGGGTCTCCTCTTGATATCGGAGTAAAGAAATAGATTTATATACGTCTGCAATGAGGACCAGGTTTTTGATGGAAATGGCGGAATGGATGTAGAGTTGGGTATCAATGAAAGCGACGCCAATTAGTTGTGATTCTTTCAATTGCCAAATGTATAGCTTCTGTCCGATTGCGGTCAACAGAAAGCCCTTCACTTGACATAACGTAGTGATCGGTCCCTTCTGTTCCTTACAGTAGACTGTTTTGATCTTATTCTTCGTCAACGGCTTCCCGGGTTCGGGAACTACTTCTATGATATCCAGAATCCAAATGCGGCCGCGATTTGTCACGTCTTCGCCGTAATTATAATTAGTACCCAAAGCCATATACCCTTTAAGACCCGATTCGGTCCCCTCTGAGGCCAACATAACATTCTTAAGGCAAGTCACGTGTTCCCATTCGTCCAGTTCTATACGCGTGGACGGAATGATTTCCCAACTGACCGGTGATATCAACTGAATGGCAAACTTCTCAGTCTTCGGGTATATATATCTTCCATCCCTTTCCAAGAAGTCGTAGTCTTTCTCTTCGCCACCGATTCTAACAATTTTTGTCACTTCTTCTAAATCACTGGTCACTAAACAGTATGTCTTACTCTCCACGTGATAGTTGACGAAATGAGGTGTACACCTGAGCGGCACTTTCCTTACCGGCCAATTGGCGTCGTAGTTGAGGTGTGTGGCCAACGCACAGATACGCATCTCTTCCTTATTATTGAAATAAAGGAAACCTTTGGGACAATTGATGTTATGAAAGGGTGCGAAACAATTGACGGCGCCGTCGATATTCATCTCATGTATTCTCAGTTCACCCCTATATGTCATGAAAAACCAATGCGGATACGGACCGCACAGGAAAACACCCGAATAGCCAGAGATATCATTAAAACATCGCAACCACATCGCAGTCGTCGGACGACTAGAGCTGTGTTGACTGTCCTTCAAATCGGTGTCCGTTTGAGTCGATTGCCGACAAAACTTCGGTTCGTTTACAAGAATGTTATGATTTGTGTATTTCTTGAACCGAATCTTCAAATGATTGTCGACTTGTGTCTCAAAGAACGGAAACATTTCGTAAATCATTAGCTCTTCGTCGAAACGGGCGAACAGCACAGGGCGTGACTGTTTGGCTCCCATTCCTGTCACTAGAATTTCTCGAGTGATAGGCATCGAAGACGGCATATCCTGTTGTTGGACACCAATGTGTTCAGTGCTCTGCACACTATCGACCAAAACCTTCGGACCCATCGGAAAGTTCTTAACCAAAAAGGAAAGCCTAAAAGCGGGTAAACTATAGATTTCAAGGACACCGTTCTCTCTCACAATGAACAGCCAATACGTCGGCTCTTTGGCCTCAATTGTGGGTATATTTGTCTCAATAGTCTCTTCAATGACTACCGACTCTTTAGGTTCACTAACTTTTGCCGTTTTATCCAAAGTATAGGCGCCGTAAAGAAGTTCGTCCTCTTCATCAACAGTGGACGCATTGGGCAGAGCCGACAGCTGTTCGGCCACTATTTCCAAAACTTTGGCCTCATTTTGTGGATTCGTATTATTAGTTGTGTTTTGATTGATATCACCCTTTGATTGGGTAGTGAAGAGACCGGAAGTGTCTTTATATACACAAATGGCCACTATTTTAGACTTCGCTGTCGATAACTCTGGTCTAGAGATTACTGCCGACGCTTTCGTGCCGGTGCTGTCGAGTTTAAGACACAATAAGATAATTACACCGCTTTTGCTCATCAGTACGGCGTAGGGATCGGCCAAAGAAGTATAACAAATAGGAGATCCGACGTCAATAGGCCAGTGCTGTATCTCTCGTATGCCTTCGAGCAGTCGGACGCCCATCGGTGAGACCTGAAGTATGTACTGATTTGACCACAAATTGCCGGCAAAGACAGTAGACGTCTGACTACTGAACCCGCTTTGATCTAATTCATTGATCTCTTGTCCAGTTTGTAGGACAAGCGTCGCGTCCGCACGGCTTAGAATTAGGTACGCGTGTTGTGGACTCGAGTCACCCTCTGCTTGTGATTTGGGGTCGAATACAGTCCACATGTCAGTACAACCGGGTAACTCAAAAGTGGTCACAATTTGTGGCTTTAATGTCCTCTGAAGAACACTTAGCGCTCCGTTCTTTGCATAGCCAGAAGTGGTCACTAATTCGAGGTCTGGTTCGCTGTTATTACTCAACTCTTCGGCCAGAAGTGCCGGCTCTCCCATACATACCCGACCGCACGGACCGATGTTAATGATTGAATCGCAGACTTCAAACACAAGAGTTGTCGGCATTTCCTTTTTGATTGCCGTAACCTCTTGTTGTCCATAGGCTTCCAACAGATCATTATCAGCTACCAGTGCAACATTGCCTGCAAACCAGAGACCGATATTATCTTTTTCATTGACTTCCACTTCCTCTTCAGATTCAACTTTAATCTTCTTAACCGACGGTTCACTCGATTCCTCTTCAATGTCTTCCGTAACAATGGTTTCATCGCTTTTCTCATTAATAATAACTTCATTGGAATTACTTTCAGTGTTTTCTTCAACAATCGGTGGAACCGTTGGTTCGGATTCGGGTTCTGTTATCACTTTATTCTGGATCTCTTCAAAAGGTTTTTCTTCATAATGAAGAAGTATTGAATGGCCTAAACGTGAGCCGAGAAATATATACCCCTTTTCGCAGAGGGATATCGACGACGAGAGCACACTTGCGGCACATCTGTCAAAATGAAAGCCACGAATACTTCGTGTCATATCATTAGAGAGTGTGAGGACATAGAGTTCACCCGTTCTTAAGCTGATGACCAGTTTGTCATTGGATATAAAACAGGCTTTCGATGAATCCAACGATAATTTGATGTCTTCTTGAGGTTTCAATAGGAATGAAGTGTTCCCTTCAGTAAAGCCATTCAAAGAGACTCCAAAAGGAGGCAAACCCTGATTCAAATGAATTAGAGCACTGTTAGCAAAGATAAGGACACCGCCGATGGGTTTGGGGACAGGCATTGCTTGGAAACAGTCGAACGGCAAGTGATTCACTGACCAAATGTGCGGATGAACTCTTTGGTGGACATCAAGTGAGAGCACAAGCATAGCACAGGTGTCTTGACGTACGGCCACCCGTCCGGCCCACGTCCTCACGGGTTCATAGAGTATGAGAAGAGTCGGTTCGTAATAATTGTGAAGGAATTGAATGTCAATAATATTATTCACTTTTTCTCCGTATTGTTCACTATTTAAGTCCAACTTATATGAGGCCATAACCGGCGACTTAGTGTTGAAGGGGTTGGCACCCGAAACAGGCGGTGTTGTGGCCGCAGCCACCGATACACTCACCTCAGACTCATCACTAGTGATGTCTTTACGAAACGGCAAAATCAATATATTTTTATTATATATAAGAATAGCCGCACAACGACTGTCCGGATCGCACCGTACGATCGGCGGATGTGTAAACTGAGTGAAACCGCCTCTCATTTCCTGTTCTTCAAAGTAGTGAAGGGAAGTGGTCTTCAGGTCATGAGTGTTGGCGTCGTATTCAACGATTGATAGTTTGGCGGAACTGAAGGCCAATAAAAGGGAATCTCTTTTCGATGTAATGAAAGACACTTTACTTATGGACTCAATGTTACCGAAGAGAGTAAAGCTTTGAATGCATTCCAACCGAACCTTCTTATCGGTGCTCTCATTGTCCACATCGGCCACCGATTCGGCGATTAGTCGATAGACTTTCAATTGATTTGAGCCGACGGTCACTAAATTGCGGTCAATATTGTTATAAAAGTGACAATAAATTGATTGCTCTGTTTGTGTCGGCAAATGACTTGTCCGACAATAGCCGTACATTTCTGACCACTAATTGTGACACAAATTATCACAAAATTGAAGACAATTTCAAATCATTTGTCGTTTCTTTCAAATCAACACAAACTTCACGTTTGAATACAAAAGCATTGCTTTTACTAAAGTGGGCGCCACTATAGACATATAGACATACCGTTCCTCTCTATTATAGACATATAGACATACCGTTCCCTTCTATTAGAACTTTTCAATTTCAAATATTCTAACTACCAATTGATCATGGTCACTTACAAGGAAAGGGTGATTTCATTATTAACATTACATGTATTATTCAATTTGTGAATTGCATACCTGTGCGATGTTTAAGATAATTGCAAATACCTTACGATTGCTGATTCCTGTGCCCTACTTATCGAGAATTGGGTACATTATATTGAACCTTGATCAATTAATAGATTTAACAATGATTTGAAATTTCATTCAATTATTACTCTTTTATAATGTTTTTCATTTGTTTTCTCGTCTTTTAATGAAAAAATGAAAATCAAATAAAATGACAATAATTTTGAAAAACACAACAAAAACTAAAAGTTTTATTAAATTTAAATGAAATTTGAGTTTAGATTGAAATTACAATTATTTGAATGATTTCGAGTGACAACTAAACCCTGTATTCTGAGGACCGGTATTATTATTATTATGTGTTTTACTCGAAGATTACTCAATCGGTTATCAGTTGTGCAAACATTACAATAAGACAAATGAAAATTAATATTAATTTGTGCTTCAAATCAATTCAAACATTCAATGAGTGACGAGATTTATGATCACTTGAATTGAGATTAAAATAAATTGAAAATAATATTAATTACAAATAATTTGATACAAAAATCATGTTTTGTTTGTTTAGACTTAAAGATTGAATGATTGATTGATTGCACAAAACTTTTTACAATATTTTCATTAATGATCTTTTATTTGAATAATTATTTCATATATTATCTGATAATTGATTTAATGGCACAAAGACTAGCAATACCTCAATGTGTTTGAGATATAATATTAATATAACTTTTATTTGAAATAATTGTATAAAAACTTATCTGAATATGACTTGAGTTGTAATTAAAGCTAACATTTCAATCAATACATCAATTATTTAAACTTAGATATCATTTAATTGAATATAAATTTTCAACAAATTTTTGAATAATTCCCACATTTTGTTGGTTTTGTTATTTTGTTGACTAGTTTTTGCTTAGTATTAATGAATTCATTAATAATGAGATCAAAACATAACATAAAACTCTCGAAACAGAGTATTGTTTGAATAAATGGCAAGAATTGGCTTATATTTAGTGATATTTTGTTATAATAATCGTCTATTTGTTTCGCATTACTCTTAATGTCGTGACTGAGAAGTCATTCCAACCCATTCCCAATCCCATCCCAATCCATGTGACAAACTTGAGTTCATTATTCGTTTTTTATCTTATTATCCCTGACATCACCTGCACTGACAGTAGGAACAGATGGACTGCCTTTAGAGCTAATACCTCCAGAAGTGTTGGATGTATTGCCAGCAGAAGCAGGTGTTGGGGACCGGCTTTTACTCATTTTTTCACCTGAGATAGATGTTTGAGATACCGAACCATTGGATCCATTGGTCGCTGTGTTTTGACACACTCTATGATGATTCTCCCAATCCTTGTGCTGACAAAATGATCCGCAATATCGGGCAATATTACAACCACTGCAGGTCTCGCTTGCCTTTCGGCCACAGTTCCAACAATTCTTAACCAAAATTCAAAATTAATTCAAATTTTATTATAAAAACTCAAAAATAGTACTTCAGTTGAGTCGTCCTGATGTGAGATTGAAGCCAATGCTTCTTCAGTGGCCTGTCGTCTGGTATCTGACATTAACTTTTCCATTTTAAGCCGTTCAGCGGTCACTAATTCGGTAGCTTTGGTCTCAGCGGCGGAAACGGCTTTTTGTAATTCAACCACTGCTTGACGTTTGACTTCATTTACCGCTTCTTCTGATAATTATACAAAAAATTTATAAAAATATTTTCAATAAAAGACAAACATTTTATTGATTGAGATTAGGGTTCAATCGATTGACAGCACATTCTGTGCCCATTCCTAGCATTCAGTTATTCCTCAATACTTTAAGTAAAGTTTTTCACAACATCTGTCCCTTTCTCTCAAAACATTCAATTCTTTAACGAAGTATTTATTATTAAATAATTATTTAATATTTGAAACAATTTTTATATAATTGCATGAAAAAGGGTTTGACCTTTGATGAAGGGTTATATAATTTTAATTAACCCTATAATTAGAGTGCATTTTAGGTAAACTGTTAGACAGACCCAGTTGTTTGTGAGATCCGGGTAATCGTCTTATGTCTGTAATTCTATCGATCTCTGAAAGTGTTGTCTTTTGGAAATGATTTGAAAGTAAGCCATCGATTCGGGGTTTTTTCAAATCATGAAAATCGTGAGAAGAATGGGAGACATCCAAAGGGTTGAAGTGTCGGGTGCGAAGTGAGGGCACATTCCAGAGCGCAGTGTTATTATAATCACTGACTCTCGACTCACTCCTGTGCTGCAGTATAGCCAGTGCTCTCTTTGTCTTCTCAACCATTCCGAGGATGCAATTCAACATCTTTTTTAGAGTTAATAAAGAAATTACAATAAAATTTAAATAATATTTGGTTTTTATGCATAAAAAGCGCTTTTTTAGTGAAATTCAAAGAATAATATGTTTTCATATAAATGTCGAGAATTTTATAAACACTTAAAGATTTGTAAAAATTATTTATATATTGAAAAAATAATTATTTTTTAATTATTTAAAAACAAATAAAATATTTAATGAATTAAACACTAATCCATAACTTATAGCTATATTACAGTTGCTTTTGTACAACAATTTGTATAACACTCGCCTACTGTTCCCCTACTATTGAAATGCAGAGAAATGCTTCAAATAATGCATTATATTATGGGAAACAACAGAATGTTTTAATTTAAGGGAAATATTATATTAATATTTCAAACAAATATCGGATTTGAAAAGATATTCACGTTTTTAAGGATTCATTGAAATTGTTTTTGATGTAAATTCAGCGCAAATACTGAGACATTGAGTCTATCATCACATTCCCATGCAATACATACTGTGTTAATGTTCTTCCACTCTTCCTCCATATCCCTGTCATCGCTGTAATCCCTTTGCATTTGTGAATAGAGTCCAACAGTTGGTCTGCAATACTCTCTTTCAAACCTTTCGGTTACAGAAGAGTATCTGTCGTTCAAATGATCTGCCGATGAATGGGATGAATGGTTGCGCCCATTGGTAGCACTTTCTCTGTTATTGCTTGAGTTATGATATAGTGTTGAACCGGAACTGGTGTTGGACTCATCGAACAATGACCGGCCGGTTGTAGACAGATGTGAGTGTAGTATAGATGGGGTACTCATATGATGGGAGTGATGACCAGTCGAGTGCAGTAATAGAGGAGCCAAACCGGCCGGACTTAAACGGGTGCCAATGGAGGGACTAAGCAATGGTTGGTGTCTTTTAGGGGGTGGGGGTCCTAACTCTCGGTCATTTAGAGAGTCACTGAATCCGTTTTCTTTGACTAAACTGAAAGTCAATTTTAAGACAACAATTAAACTATCGATTGGTTTATAGGTTTGTAATTCACATATAAAGAGAAATATGACTACAAGTGCACAAACATTTCAGGTGAGGGCCTCCTCTTGTTTTGATTATCTTTTTGGATGTCATTCCTCTGAAATATCTCAAACTGTTCACTGGCTGTCAGTATCGGTGACTGAGAGCTCAAGTCTAAAATTAAAGACTCATTTTCTCTCACATACTGTGATGGACTCATCTTGGCCAGTCTGGCAAAGTGTACAATATCTGTCTGAATGATTGGTAGATGAAGTTTAAGGAATGGTATAACATATGGTCTCAAAGGATAGTTTGTTATGTCTTGAATCTTCTGATGGAATTCCTCAGTGGTTAGGCTTGAGTTCTACACAAGAGATAAATCAAATATAAAATTCAATACAATATTTGTGACATTGAATGCAAAACTATTGATACAAAGAGGAAATGAAAATCAAATTTTCAAAAATTTAAATCAATTTCTTTTGTCAAAGGGAATGCAAAATTGAAAAATTACTTTGAGCTTGATAAAACGCATTGAACTGTATTTGGTAGTTTCAACGATTAATATACAAATACAATGAAAACTCATTTGTATTCAAAATGTTTTTATTTTATTTTCACTTTATATATAAATTGAATTTAAAATCATTTCAATGCTGTTTAAAACACATATGGATTCACATATGGATTGAAAAACATTTTAATGAAAATATTTTGATTAACTTATTATTCGCCACAAGTTTTTCAATTGTGTTAATAATAATCATATTATGTGTTTGTTATTAACATTAAATGATTTCATTATTAGACAAATGAAAAGCAGGAAAAATGATTTTAATGAATATTATAATCTGGGTCTCAAGGACTAACAATTTAGACATTGAGTAGTTTCAGCGCTTTTGTCATTAATTTTGAAAATCCAAATCTTTAACTGAAATAACTTTAACCAAACTTTTTATATAAATATTATGTCAATTGCTTTTATAATATGTTTTTATCTTTAATTAAATATTTATAATATTTCATCAGTTTTTATATGAAATAAATCAAAACTCTTACCACAAGTCCGATAATCAAAGCTCTGACTCGTTCTCCGACTTCATTGGAGATATCATTAGCGAACTGATAGAGTGTCGTCAAAAAACGCTTTAATTTACTGATCTGTCGGACATTTGAAACCGAGTCGTTTGGATTGGGATGTGATCGAGTCGTCACATGTGCACTGGGAGGTGATGGAGATGATGATGTTTTGCCAGTTATGTAATTGGGTGGGGATTGGTTACCATTAGAATTGGCTGTCAATCAAACGACGATTCAATGATTTTGAAATATATTCAAAAAATAAAATGAAAAAGTTTACCAGTTTTAGCAACCAATCCATTGTTTGTGGGCTGGGGTTGGGGCGGAGGGGTTGAGGTCTGAATAATTTTGATTTCTGATGGAGAAGTTGGCATTAAACTAGAAGATACAGCAAGAGAGCGAACCAGATCTGTTTAAATAGATTTAATAGATACAGGTTGAAATTGATTAAAAGTAGGAAACGGAGTAAACCTTTCTTCCAAACAGGCATTCCTAAGTACACAGTCATAACCAGTCATAACATTCAAACAAAAAACTTTTTGTAAACTCTGAAAGTGTTAAATGTTTTAACAATTGTCTCAACAAATGAAATATATTTTAATAATAAATGATTTAAAACTGAATTACTTTTTGTATAGGTTTTGGGATTTTATAGTAAATTAGATAAAGTTTTAGCACAAAGTGAAACACATCTCAACAGTGTTTGCCAATAATAGTATTGCAGTAATTGTAAGACAGGTATAGACTGTGCAAAACAGTTAGCATTAGGCGAACCACTACTGCTATCATAATATGCAGAGCACTGTTAGGGGACTGAAACATCTGTGGCACAATCATGTGAAGGTGGCCACATGTCACTACACTCCGGGTCGATCTGATGAATAAATGAAATGTCGCACAGAATCTACAGCAACGACACATCGATAACAACCTGGAGTTGGAAACCGAGACTCTCTTCTCATAACAAAATTACTTTTTCTTTATTTTACGTATTCTTTACGCAATTCTTCATAAATATTACAGATATTAATGTCTTAAACGACTGAAACATGAAATATAATACAAAAACTTTATATGAATTTTGAATTTAAAGCAAATCTTTACAAAAATATAAGTTTTTTGTTTCAGTTTATCAGAAAATACTGTCTTTTGTTTGCTATAAGGAATTGGATTCACAACTGAGCGCTTGTATTGAAGTAATAAATATGAGATACAAAGCATTTGCTTTTCATAATCACATAAACGATGAATGAATTCATGGATTCGTGTTATGTCTCCGACTATTCTTAAACTATTTGTCTTAGACTTCAAACCATTTATATAATCGAAGAATATATCGAAATATCGATACTTTCTGTCCCTTTCTGTCCTTTCCTTTCAATCTCTATATGTTTTCTTTATTTAATACTCAATTGGAGAGAGAGAGAGAGAGAGAGAGATAGAGAGAGAGAGAGAGAGAGAGACTTAATGAATACTTTGTGGGAAATAATATTCAAAAATATTTTTCAATAAATTTTATTTTATTTTCTCTTTTGAGTAAAACTTGATATTATTTGATAGAAATGATTGAGAAAACAATGATTTCATCAGTGAATCCGAATATAAGGGTATTTGTTGTGTGCCTTTGAGGTCAAAGAGCACCAGTGGTTCGGAAACATAAAACCTATTGAATAGTAAACCCCAAATCACGATAACGTTTTTAACACAACACACAAACGACTCTCTCATATGATTTGAGAGTAGAGTTCGTGAAAATATGCCGAAAATATTAGATATAAAATGTGATGGGATTTGCGATAAACACAACGGAATCATAAGAAATACTGATTTCATGTCTAACCAGTCCTTTATTTATACGATAATACAGTACTTCTATGCAAAAGAAGTGCCGAACAAATCAAACACAGGGAGAGTATAGAGGGAGAGATGGAAATGAAATAATAGATTAACTGTTATTTGCAGTTATAGTCGACTATTGACTCAAACATTGAGACTTTCATCTCCAAAGTCTGGCCAAATATATCGCAGACACCGCTATCACAATCGCACTGTTGCTACCATTGGGGGGAACAGTGTATTCAAACTATGTATGCAAACAGTGCTCACATTTACTTCGCATACAATTCAGGGATAATTGAAATAAAAATTAAGCGAAGATTAAAGAAAACAAGAGTTGAGTTGAAAACAAGAAAATAAAAAGTAATTGTAATTAATTCATATAAAACTACAATTGAGTGGAAATGGAGGCAAAGGAGGCACTGAATCATCAATTATTCAGCTGAACAGACAGTACAACAAGTATTTGGAGAAAACAACTGAAACACAAATACAATGAATCAATGATTCAATAGTTGTGTTAAGGAATGGAAGGAAATGGAGAAAAAAGTAATACTTATTACGAGAAAGCGATAACTTATGACTGAATTTCAGGTAAAATATATATTAAGTGAAAATATTGTCTGATTTCTAGTCAAGTGTTTACCAAAACACTTGTGAAGCCAATCGATTAGTAGGTTCTCTCTCCGAACCCTTAGCCTACCATCCCTTAGCCTACCAGCCCTTTACTCCACTCTTCACTTGAATAGCAAACACTAACACAAAGACTGGTCTCAGCTCTCAATGCATTTCAACGACAATATTATGAGAGGTCGAGATATACGACGGTTTTGGCCAAAGGAAAGGCGATTGCAATCACTCTAACAATAAATGATTGGCAAAAACCAGAGATTCATTCATTCATTGCAAATACCATTGCATGTGAATAGAGAGCACAGGAATAGGAATCGCATTATTTGCACAACACTTGAAACGAAATTTTTGATTCAAATCAACAAAATAAAAGCTAATTATCATTACTTTTACTACATTTGCATAAATCAATCCCCGTTTCTGCCGTCTCATATACCTATGCAGTCATTCACTGCACAAATGTCTCTCTGTTTTGTGATTTAATTATTTTGATTAATGTATACCAACTCTGAAACTAAACGAAACGCAAATGCTTTGGCAGTTATCCTAAAGGCATGAACTGAAGAGCAAAATAAAAAATATATTCAATACTTTATAATAACGTTACGCACTTACTGCTAATGTTTAGAGGATGGGTAGGGCAGGTAATCAAGTGCTCTGGTCATAGAATGTAGCGTAACTGGGGTAGAGGTGGTCCGGCACTGGCAGCACAACAACATGGCCACAGTTGCACCGGAATAACCAGTTCTGTTAACTAATGTTAACTGACTTTATAGTTAATGAAGTTTTTTAATGAAATTTAATTCATTATAAAATTCAATATTATTTTTCACTCAAAACGAGTGAATATTTTGTGAATATTTTTCTAATTATTTTTTCAAACATTTTTTCAACGAATGAATAATTTTTTCCCAAAAAAAGACTTTTGAGTTAATTAGTCGTCGACTGAAGAACATCACTGAAAACATATGACAAGAGATAACATTAGAGTCTATCAGTGCTTTGGACTGTCATTAAAACTGGTTAACGATTGCACTTAAATACAGCACAAAATTAACTCTAAATTGTTTTAAGAGTTTGATTAAACACAGACTTGTATTAAAAGTATATACAAATCGGTCCACAATGTCATCAATTGATGACTTATTCAACAATAAAAAAGATAAAATAAAATTCATTATTGATGTGAACATCACTTGAAGACATGAAATAACAGACAACTACTGAATGATTGAATCATTACTGAGACTCACATAACAGAGCAGAGAATCAATATTTTCTGTATTAATGAGACATTAATTTGAGTTCACTATTGACCGGAATTATAGTATTTAGAGATAGAGTTCATGCCTTGAAATGAGAAAAAAATGTTAATTTATTGTCTCTTTTATTGAAATATATCTCTATATAAAGTAATTGTCATTCCGTAACACGTTTTCAATAACACAGACAATGAATAGTAGTTTTAGTTTACCTGAAAATCATTTTCACATTTCACACCCAAAACGGCAACAATTTTCACAACTTTTTTCCATACATTAATTGATAGAAAAAACATTAGCGCTATTGTGATAAAAAGGCAGTCGTATGTAATAAATGATAATACCTGTGCTAATACACAGGTCCTCTGCTCTCACTTTAACACAATAAATATTTTCACATATAAGTGCCGAAAAGGTTCTGCAGAGGAGAGGGAACAACAACTCTTAGCGACAAATAAAGAGCAAAATCGCAAAACGAAATAAATATTTGTTTGCAATGCGAGTGAAGAAAAAAATAAGTATTTGTTTGGTCTTAAAAACTAAACTAAAAATTACTTTTTATGACGGCTTTAAATGATAGCAGAAATTAACTTTAAATACTGTGAGCACAGGTATTACAGGCATTGAAAACAATAAACAAAAACTAAATAAGAAAAACAGACAAACATTTTCACTACAAAGTCGACTATTTTTCATCAGTCGATGGATAACACTCTCAGTAAAGAGAAAACTATCAAAAGGATCGCATTTTCTCGCACTTGTATTGGAGGAAAGTGTGATTCAAACACCAGTGTTAGTAACCAATGGTTTAAAAAGTAAAGTCTATTTATTATATTTATTTTGCGATTTAAGTGAAACAAAATAAATGATAAGAAAACAAAACTTTAAGAAAAATATATATAAGAATTGTATTGAAGTATAAAAAGTTGATTGAAAATAGTGTTTGAAAACACAGTGTATAAGAAATGAATGAAAAAATATATAAATAAATAAATCACATAAAAAATCTAATCACATGTCTATCAGAGGGAAAGGCATTACTTTTTTTTGTAAATAACTTATAGACTGTATATATGAGACAGAAATTTAGAGGAAACACCGAAATTGTGTAAAACTTGTGAAACAGTATTGAAGTATTAAATTAAAAAATGTTTGAAACGTTGGGCAAAGAGGAAAGTGAGGGCACTTGTGAGTGCTGTGAGCGCCGAGAGATCAAAACCTAATACACACCCAAAATAACATGATTTAGAAGAGAGTGAGCACAGGTAGAGAGCACAGGGAGAGAGTGATTGCGCTATTTATTCATTTTTTATATCTCATAAACGCCAATAACTTTTGAGAGAACCGAAAGAAAACGAATAATTATTTGAACGAAAATATAAGAAAATGTTTTAAACAACGAGTGATCGAAGAAATGCTCACAAATATAGTTAATATTAAAATCTTTGAACTAAAGGGCAATAAATTGAAGAACAACTGACGAGAGGCCGAGGAGTAGTGACGGAACCACTCATTAAAGTGAGTCCACTATAAAATTGGATGAAATAAAACGCTAACAAAAAGTTTTTATTACTTTTTTGTTTCAAACAAATTAAAATCGTATTCATTTTGGCTTTCAATTAACGACTCAATCAAATGATAGGGTGTTTGGAAATATTGTGTAAAAAATTATACACTTTTAGCACACAATCAGACAATCGATAACTGAGTTCCGGATTTAAAGATAAATATATATTGAATTCAAAACAGAGAAAAAAAATCAATTTTTATATTCAATATTAAGTCTAAAATAGTGTAAAAATATGAGAGAATAAAGACATTAAAAATTGAAATTCACTGAAAACAGCAAATCTCATGAGAAAAACAGATAAAGTTTTGGATAGAGTTTGCAATGGTTTGGTATGTAATCCTATTTCAATGAGTTTTTATACTTTTCAATACATATTACGCCACTATTGGAGTATATAATTGTGAAAATCAAGCTGTGATGTGATGTTAGACCTAATTGTAATGTCGGTCACGTCTACAGTCTCTTCATCAGCACTCATAGCAAAATGCATCAGAAATTGACAGCAAAACCAAACCATAAAAATAAAAGGAGAGAACGAGAGAGCGATTGGGGAGAGAGAGAGAGAGAGAGAGAGAGAGAGAGAGAGAGAGAGAGAGAGAGAG